>OZ026629.1:64810157-65095157 GCA_964020975.1 Hermodice carunculata
TTGTTACTGTGCGCTCGGCATGCCCACAGCCCCTGCTGATGTTGCCACCTAGCAGGGTCAAGGGAGCCCTGTTAAGGCCTACCTTCTCCATTCCCTTCTAAGCTTGTCCTCTGTTCTCTTCAGTGACTAATCCTATGACTTTATTCCTACTATTCCAGTACTGCACCAAGAAGCCTTTCAATAAATCTAGACCTACTCTACTCCCTGGAAAATCGCCCTTCTATCCTAGTATCCACGCTAACCTATCATTATCTGCCATGTTCCTTACTTGCTCTAGACATTTACACTGCCCATCTATTGCTCTCCACTGTACAAACAGCCGGTCTCTCGGTGCTCTATAATCTGTACACCATGTAATGCCGCTTCTATATCCTTAGCCTGCTCTACTACTTTGCCTTTATATTTAAGTTTGTCAATTCCTATCCTCTTCCTTAACAACTGTTCCCAAAAAACTGCTGATGAGTCACCTCCACTTGACACAACCTTTTTCGTCATCTCATCATTCCTCTTTATCTTTCTCTTTGTCTTCATCTCCTGTACGATACTTCTTGCCTCCTTTACTCCTGCTCAGCCTTAGCTATTTCATTCTGCTTCCTGTACTTCCTACCAAACCCCCAAGCTTTATTTTTAACCGTCCTATTTTTAATTGCACTCTTTATCTCTGCATCTATGCTGTGCCCTTTCCTCTCTACTGCTACTCTTTTCCTTCCTATTGCGTCCTTTGCCACCTCAAATATTACTCTCCTCATGTCATCTACTATCCCCTGAATGTCAACTGAGTCACTGCCTACCCACCGTCCTTCCCACCCCCCTCAGCTCATCATGCAGTATTTGTCTGTATGTCTCCCAGTCAGTATCCTTACCGACACACCACACCGATGTGAAGCCTCCTTGTTTATTCTCTTTCTTCACAAACCTAAGATTCATAACTATCCAATTATGATCACTTCCAATATCCATATGCCCTTCCTCATCAATACTACATTTCTCAATAGCCCTGAACATTCTCTCATCCACCAACAAATAGTCTATGATTGATCTCCTGTCACCTGCACTCTGTTTGTAATGTACACTTTGCCACTGTTTAGACGTACCATCACCATTTCAAGTCACATGGACATTAACTTTAGACCTATCATATCCCTTCAAAAGGACTTCGTGCGCATAGAACGTTTGAGCTACGGTAATCAGACAATAAAAGCAAGACAACAAATGCTGGCCAGGATCACCGATGTATGAATACTGCATACAAATGAAGACTCCCTTTAGCACAGAATGCTGCAATCTGTGATAAAACAGAATATGAATGCTTTTCAATAGAATCACCCATCACCTCTCAACTAGGGATATACGTAGAACAGTTTTACAAAAGACAGGGAACGTAACATTAATAATGCAATCTTGCTGATTAACCAAGATACCACAGTAGAATGTTGTCAAGTACAGCCGTTATAGTGACGTCATATTTTAAGTTTAAGAGTTTGAGTAACGTATCCACAATGTCATATTACAAAGAACAACGCCATTATGTACCGTCCAATATCTTGCTGTTCTCATTTTTTCATAGGGTGTGATCATATGGCGATACAAATAAGAGCCAATAGGAGATACCCATATCAACTGGGATCCTGTGCGCCACATAGGCTGCGGAAAGAAAAGTGACATGTAACAGGGCATATTCATGCATAAAGCAGGACCATATGAGCTTCTAAAATAAAAGTAGCAACATATAAAAGCAACGAGCTTAAGAAAAGTCATTCACTTCGTTTTAAAACAGAAGATGACAAAAATATACATAGGCCTAAATTTCAATTTGTTTTGCACAAAAAGTGTTCTTTTTGGATAGTTAAGTAACCCTTGACTGTCTGATATTTTTTGTGGAAGATAATTATTTCTGCATCCATAATTTGTCATATTTTTACACCCTATGAATATTCAGTGTCTGTAGGCTAATACAAAATGCGAAAAAACTTGTATTGTTACGTTTAGCAAAGCATGGACACCATGCAACCAATTGCATACTCTATGCCAGGGCTTACTCGGCCATTATGAGATAGGGCGCTCCTGTAGACACCTGTGTGCCAATGCCGTCATGCAAGTTACGTGATGAATAGCACGTCAAGTATTTGCAATTGTAAATATATTTTACCGAAAAATGTTCATCACTTGTATACCACTGAGTTTGTTGTCAAAAGACCATTAGGAGATAATGATATTTCTTTCAACATGCTGTAGTTTATGGAAAAAAGAAAGAAAAAGAAACCGTGAAAATGTACGTAGTAATTTGACCCCCTGTAGTTTGGACATTAGCCCCTGCAAGGTGCATCCAGGCAACCAATTGCAACTCGTCCCTTTCATATATTTGTACACTTCATAGAATATCTGTAAAACTGAAGGGCTAATAGTAGAAAGACGTAGGGATACAAAAGAAAAACACAAGGCCTGCCTGCCCTTGCTCAACTGACCTCCAAATACATACCCCAAAATAAGTCCCAAGCAGAGCTGAGCTGAGCTAAGCTGAGCTTTTTAGCGACAGCTTGAAATGAATTGATATGAGCAGAGCTCAGCTGAGAATGGCGGAAGAACTGATCAATGCGATTACACTGATATCACTGACCCACACGCTTGGCCTTGTGACCCGTTTTACTGGAACATGTATTTAAGACGCGAGACATACGGCACAAGGTTTCATAAACAGAGCCGCAGCACACAAACAATACAGACATTATTCTGTGTTACTTGATTTTGACGAATTATCCTCAATTATATTTTTCCTTGTAGTTGCATCATACACACATATTTATATATATTCATCTTGTGTGCTTCTGAGTAAGTTTTTCATCATCAAGAAAAAATACTGTTGACCAAAACATCTCACTTAATCTGACAAATCATACCTGACAATATCAAATAGATCAACAAGAGCAAGAGGTAGGGATAGAGGGGCAAACCAAGGGGGTGCACACAAGTGAGGCAGGCAAATTAGAAGTCTTTCTACACCCTCTGTTTCACAGGGTGCTACTTTTTCAAAACTTTTCAGTCCTTTAGGGGATAATAACTCAACACCATGTTTAAGATGTGAACAAATTTTCTCAAGTGAAGATGATCACATGCTTATGTGTGAGAGGTGCGAGGGATGGGATTGTCGGGACTGTCGTAACATTACGGATGAGCAGTACAAACTTATCACGGAAAGTTCAATATCCATGCATCCTTTTTGTATGGATTGTGACCTGTCTGCTATGACAGCTGTCAAAGCAGAGCCTGCTATTGATAAGTGCAGAAAATACTGTGCTTGAATTGAGGATAGGTTCCTCAAGATTGAGCAAGAGTTACCCAATAAAGCTGCCAAGACAGTCGTAGATGGCTAAGGTGCTAGAATTAAGAAATCAGAAGATGATGGAGGTGCCTTAGCAAACGAGATCACAAAAACCAACGAAAAAAAATTGTCTGGTTAAATCTGAACGAGGGGAAATGAAAGAGAGAAAGAGAAGAATATTATAATCGGAGGAGTGTCATAAAGTCACGAAAGTGACTATTTATAAGATATTGAAGTTGTCAAGGAGATATTAACATCTATTGACATACATGTTAAAAGCGAAGAAATAATTGTTACTAGACTTGGTCCTAAGCCCCAAAATAAACCCAACGAGAGCACCAAAAATGAGTCGGATCCTAATGCAGGTTCAGAACGGGCCCCAGCAGGGTCGAATCAGATATCCTCACAAGATGCTAATAGCTCAGCTGGTGAGTAACCAGGGTCGTACTAGGCCTAGACCAATTAGGATCAGATTTGACGACATTGAGGATAGAAACAACCCAGTCAAGAAAGCTCCCAGGATAAGACAATCTTCTTTATGTAACTTTAATCCCAGGAAAATTTTAATTGTCCCAGATATGACTAAACTCGAGAAAGATCAGGATTCACAGGTGAGAAAGAACCTTCAAGAAAGAAGAGAGAAAAAAAAACATGACAAATACTTGATAAAAAAACGGGAAGATAACCAAAGTATCCACACAGTAGATACTAATATAAAGTCACAGCACTGTACATACGAAACCACAATCATCAAAAATAACAAACAATTTGTTCCCTTGAAAATTGCTCCTTTAATGCACATGGTTTAAAACCAAAATTCGCATCTTTCTCTACCTTTTTATCCGAACATGAACCAGATATCATTGTGATTTTGGAGACTTGCTTTGACAGTGACATCCAAGATACTGAGTACATGCCAGAATGGTATACATGCTTTAGAAAGGGGAGAAATATAGATTATTATTCCCCTGGCACGTACAAGGTTAGTGGAAGAGGTGGCGTCCTAATACTTGTCAAAGATATCTTGCATCCTGTCAGGTACATGGAAGCAGAGGTCGATGCAGAGATACTTTGGGTAAGTTTGAGTGAGTCCCCATTATAGAATAAATTTGATTAATGGAGGTTGTTATCATCCAGAAAGAGAAGAATCTTTGATTCTGGAGAAAGTATGTTCCTCCATGAGCAAATTTGATACATGGAACTGTATCTTACTTGGGGATTTCAACATCTGCAACATGGATTGGTCTGGCATGACAGGTAGTCGCGCACCTGAAGACCATTTTAAAAGTGTTATCAACGATAACTTGCTAACTCAAATTGTAATTGAGCCAACAAACCTCGATAATATTTTGGACTTTGCATTTGCAAGAGCTACTAGTATCATTCTTCAGTTTTCAGTTACAGAATGTTTCGCCAAAAGTGATTGTAACTAACCATCGCTTACAATCAATTACCCAGTTCCTAGGGTCAACTACCAACTGCGTAAAATCAATCTATATTCACATGCTAACTATAGTAAACTCATCCAGAAACTTTTAGAATTTAACTGGCAGAAAGATTTGTCCCATTGAAATGTGGAAAATGGTTGTCAGGTTTTCCTAAAAAAAATTAGTAGAACTTAGTGGACGGGTTTATCTGAAGTAAATACATCAAACCAGGACAGAGGCATAGACCTCCTGATAAGATATAGATCAGTAAAGGATGCTAGAAAATCTTAAGGGAAACAATTTGTTAGATGTAGAGAAGCTGAGCTCCATGCTGATCAAATTATATATATTCAAGTAGTGAAGCAGGTAGAGGCGGTCATTTGCGAAGCTAAAAGGCATTATGAGGATAGATTAGTCGACAATATTTAAGAAAGCCAAAAGGTCTTTTGGAACTACAATAGGCATTTTTTCAAATCCTCTCTAATGTTAATATGATTCAAACTGGTCAATATAAAGTCACTGTAGACTCTGAGAAAGTTGAAGCTCCATATCTTATTTTGTATCAGTTTTGACTCAAGAACCAGAGATTACTATTCCATCACCACAAGAACTGAATCCTCAAAACATTCTTTTTGACTTCGATATTCTGCCAATTATGGTGCCAGATAAAATACTCAAACTTCAATTAAACAAAGCTAGCGGGCCAAATAGAGTCAAAGTTAATGTTTTGTAAAATGTCCTAACCTTGCTGTGCCCTTATCTATTCTTTTTACCCAGAGCCTCCAGACAGGATGCTTGCCTAAAACCTGGGAGGATGCCACTACCCCCAACCATTAAAAAAAAGCGTCAAGACAGCCTTGTTCTAATTACTGCCCTGTCTCACTGACCAGTCAAGTAGTGAAAATCTTAGAAAGGATTATGACAAAATGTTGAAATTGGTTTTAGATAATGATTTTCTTAGTTGTGACCAACGTGGATTCCAAGATTGCTGTAGCCGTATACCCCAGTTGCTAGAGTGCCCGATTGAATGGTCTAGTAACATTGACATCATGCTTGAGACCCATATAATTTATTTAGATATCGCCAAGGTATTTGATACCGTGCATCCTCACACTAGATGACTTCATCAATTAAGGCAGGTGAGTATAAGAGGCGAACTACTTAAATGGCTTGAGATTCGTGTGAAAAGAAGAAGGGAAAGAGCGGTCTTAAGTATCGAGATGTCTGGTTGGCAGAATATCTCAAGTGAGGCCCTCAAGGCTCCGTCTTGGGACCACTTTTGTTCCTTATATAATTATGTACATGACATACCAGGCATCGTAAATGCAATTTGTAAATTATTTGCTGATGACATCCAACAGGACTTTTCCAAGAAATAATTAAGAAAGCAAACCAACGGATAGGCTAAGTGTTTGAATACGGGGCCAATATAAGCAGCCGAAGGATATTGAAGCCCTAGAAGCAGTATAAAAACATTGAGACTCTCAACAAAAGAAAATATTAACAACTAGAATTTTGAGAGATCTCCCTTGAAAACTATCAAAAAGATTTACATCTCATGATACCTTAAAATGATTCTTTTTGAACAAAGTTGTTGATAAATGGAACCATTCGCCTGAAGAGGTGGTATCTGAACCAACTTTGTCTGCCTTTAAGAGAAACTTAAGGAGACTGAGATCCCTTTCCTAGCGGTTGGCGGGATAATATATATATATATATATACAGTGAAACCTCATTATAACGACACTCATATATCCGACATATTCAATATAATGACACAAATTTTCATCGGAAAAGGTTTATTTTCTTTGTTATTTGATTCATTTATCTGACATATTCAGTTATCCGACACATTTCTTAGGGAACAGATGGTGTCATTATAATGAGTTTTCACTGTATATATATATATATATATATATATATATATATATATATATATATATATATATATATATATTCATATACAGTACAATCCGTCTGTTGTGGACGCTTCTGGGGCTAGCAAAAATGGTCACAATAGACAGGTGTGAGAAAATTGACCTTTTAGTCTTGGACATAACTGTCCACATTATACAGGTGTCTGCATTATACAGGTGCCCATGAGGACAGGTTTTACTGTATAGTGTATTTGTGTCTTTTTGCCCAGAACCACTACCTAGTAAGCATTACCCTATTCCGTAGTCCGAACTGTTTAGTGTCCATAAGCTAACTTGTCACTGTCTTACCTACATACATTGTAAAATAAACAATTTCAGCTGGACCACCTGTACAAACCGAGGGAAATACTAACAAGTACTGCACCAAGGGACATCCTGCACCAAAAAATGCAAAACAAACCCCATGATGACATTTACTCCTCACGTTTGGTCAGGAAAAAGCCAAGGTGTACGCAGTCATGAAAAGGGAAATTTTGTCAAATCTTTCTATTCCGTGGGAACCTCAGCCCTGAGTTTAAAAAAAAATCCTGGCTTTGCTACCCAAACATAACATACTTTTGAAAGATCGCCTCCAGACTTTGTCTACGTTATATTTTCTTCTAGGTTGAAATCTTGCAATTTGCATTTGTATTAAAGTTGAAGCCGGTCATTGCGATCGAGCTGTTGCGTCAAGACGCTGTGTAAGTAGTGGCACGCCTACCCATTGTCCATGCCAATTCGTGGTAATCCAATTGCCCCGGCTTTACACTCAAAGTGAACTTTGCTAAGTGCCGTCATGATTGTTGCATAGGCCTCTCACTTAACAAACCTTTGTCTCGTAAAAATAATCCAAATCGAGCACAAACTATTTCGAAAATTGCCCAACACATGGCAAATTTGCCTTCTTGTCATCACTTTCAACCGTGATATATTGATTTGTCACATGACCTCATTCAGCCAATCTTATTTGTTGCACATGGTTCGTCTGGCGCGGCCCTATGAGGTTTTCCACTTTTCCAAAATGGTATTTAGGCCTACAACTGCAGGGCAGCCAAATATAGGCCTAAGGCATAATTATGATATACTTTGGTCTCTTGTGTTTTCAATTTTTTAAGCCTAGACCTATTCGGCAGTTGTAACTTAGAGCAATACAATCTTCACACCTATGCCCCCCCCCCCCCCCACGCTCATCTGCAAAACAGCGAATTCTGCAGTGGAGGGAGGACAGAAGCAAACGGGAACGGCATTAACGAAAAGGATTATAACGGGTGCGAATGATTGGAATTGGTATGGCGTGGCATTGACTGTTGTCAATATATCATTCAGGAGGCAGTGAGTCTCTGTCAGATCTCACCATCTCCTTCGGGACATATCGGCAACAAACAATGCCAAGCCATAATTAATTTCTTAAATTAAGCATACGAAAATTCCTGCCTGAGGATTTCTAAACAAGGTCAATGCAAAAAGAACAAGCCAAGAACGAATCGTACATGAATGTTTGTTACATAATATGCTCATGGGTTCCGATACAAGTGTCTGTGTATACCTGTGTGTGAAGTTTCATTTAACAAGGACAAAGTTCCCAAACGTTGCAGTTTGTACATGTGCATTAACATTGCCTTACTCTTGCATGTACGTGTACAGCTACTAATGGCAATATATACACTTGCTAAATGGTAGCATTCCTTGTAAATAATATTTTATAGAGGTTTATTATCTATTACATTTGCGGTAGATGAAAAGAAAATGAGGTCAATATTTGCGGAGAGGAAGTTGAAAATTAGAGGAAATACACACAATTTGAAGAAAAACATCTATCGCCACATTTGGAAGAAATTAACATTTAGCAGTTCCCAGGAATATCCCTGTGTCATGCGGAAGAAGCTGGTCATGTAGTACCAGTGGAAAGGATCTTTAAAGAAATTTTCTATGATGATGATGATGATGATGATGATGATGATGATGATGATGATGATGATGGTGAGAAGGAAGCAAGGGAAAAAGAATCATTACTAGTCAAGCTACATTGCAACTAAAGAGAGTCCAGTCATCAGCTTTGAGGATTTATTCGAATATGATACATGCACATTGTATATATTATACATATTAGTCGGTCTTGTCGAGAAGAAATTTGTGCTCAAAAGGAACAGAATAAAACATCATTGGAGCATGACCATTTAAATAAATAATAACCGATTCCTTTACTATCTGGCTGCTATTTTTTCCGGATAAACCGAGACCTACAAATATATGCAACACAATATTCAGCGGAAAATGTCGCCATAATCGGGTGCCGAAACCTATGTCTTCCTCTCCTCCACAATCCACTCCTGGAATCCAGCACCTCTACATGTCACTAAGACTGTACGCATTTCGAGGTTTCAATTAACAAGTGTTGTGTTTCCCCTGTCCAAGCAGGAAGGAAATAAAATGGGGGGGGGGGGGGGGGGAGGGAGCTCTACTTCTATTTTATACTCACATGTACATATGGGCAGCAGTCAGCTGAATTGTTAGAATGGAATTTTCCAGTATTTTATCTGTCCCGCACTAAAACGCGCTAGGTGTTTTTATGGGCTCAGATGAATCTTCTCAATGTCAATATATAAACCATATTTAAAGTACCGAAGCTTATCGAAAGTTCGATAGATTTAAAACAGTATAAGGTGTGCTGAGTTTAGAAGAGAGTCATACAATTTCTTTCTCTGTTGGGTGTCTGTCTTGCTGGACGCCTTGATTTTTTTGTTTGGTTTTTGTTACCTATTTGTTAATGTAAATTTGCGTCTGTTATTCTGCTGCCAGTCTTATGTAAATGTCCGGGTTTTTCTTCGTTAGACCAACTTCTGTTATTTCTATCCTGTTATTTATTCATTCTACAAAAGAGATTTATGATGCCCAGACCTTATTCTCCAATCATTCTGCACAAATAAAATTTGTTTGCTTAAGCGAAATATCAGTTGTTTGGTTTTGAGTTGAGAAATAATTCCACAACTTGCCACAAACTGTTTTTCTTTAGATTGGCCAAATTTATTGTATCCCCTCTCTACTGATAATTTAAACAATATATTTTTAATGCATGATTTTCTGTAACTATCTAAAACAAGTGTAAAGGGACAACATTTGTCTTTTCGTAAATGGAAGTTTTTAAGCATGAAGGGAGTCTCCTCCCAAAAGTAAGTTACCCGGTCTTATATTAACCTTCGCGTAAAGTATACTACTTTCTTTTCAGTTAAGAAATTAAAAAGTTTGCATGGTCCCCGGCAGTAGGTTAAAAACAAGATGACTTCTCACACACACATGCACACAAAAAACTCAATGATTTGACGCTAACAGTGCAATAGTCACTGCTTGCCACAGATGTGCGAGCAGCGTTTTTTGCGAACATAGTTTGGGACCCTGCACATAATTTGGTCAAGGCATCAGGAAGTAGCAATGCTAGCAGTGGCACATGGGCATGGATTATTAAACAGTTTAAGATACAAACGTCCATCATCTTCCTTCATGATTAGTGTCAGGATGTACAGTCTAAGCTGATTTGACAATTTTGTTCATATCCAATCTTGTTGCTTTATCAATACATTCCCGTGAATCATCTTTCAATGAAGCACGATCACTTGAAGGTATATGAAATAGGGCCAATACAAATCTCTTATTACACAGACCAACTTTCTTCCAATTGCAAAGTATTTGTTTATAAGCACTGTAGAGATTTTTGGCGCCTTTTTTTCAAGCAAACATATCGGACCATACACAGCCTCACCCCGTCGACGCCAGTTGTACAGTCTTGTCTGACAGGCCTGCTAGGATAGAAACGTCGAATACCTAGGTGATCGTCAGGAACAGTATTATTGAGAAATTCCCCAAGTAGATACTTCTATGTAAGGTCATGTGAATCAGCTAAACCTCTCCCAATGCATCAGTTTCACCAACAATAAAATACGATTGTTTCATGGCAAATAGGCAAATGTATAGAAGCATCAGCAGGACCTGGGTTTGGCTGTCATCCCACACTCTCTGTGGATCACACACCTTTTCATCACATTTTAAGGATATGTTTTGTTCTCTTTTTTTATTAGAATATCCAGACTGTCTGTGATAGGATTTGTATTGAACAAAAGCAAACACATTAGAAATTAAAACAGTTCGATTTTGCACATGCAGCAAAACATGACAAGGACAATAAAATAATGGTACCGATAATGATAATAACTTTATTGGGAAAAACAAAAAAACAGAAAACAAAAAAACAAAAAAAAAAAAAAAAAGAAAGAAAAAAACTATCCATTAGCAGTCGGGGCAGCGGTGGAACAAGGTTTACTGCACGATGTATGTAAGTAATGTATAAAATAGATAATGTACGGTGTTGTTAAAGAGACGCTTTTAAGTGGCCGACCTGACTGTACGTTCAGCTGAAAACCGTCCATGAATAAGTATCCAACCCATTAGAGCTTGTTTTGTAGAATCATATAAAACTATCAGTATCATTAATTCATGTCCCCCGCACCAAAACCAGAGATAAACTATTCATTGGGAAAAACTCTAGAGAGACGGAAGGAGATGTACAATATACATGGTATATATACTAAGTAAAAATAACCCTTAGTAAAGCATGGAAACACGAAACGTAATACGGTATCCAAATTGATTCCTAATATATTTGCCACTTGTCATATGTGCTGAAAACCACGTACACCAAAGCTTCTTAGTGTCTGAAGAAAGGCAATTTGGTAACAAAGTCTGGATACGAAAAACAAAGTAAATGGTAATGGTAATAGCATGTGTTTAAAAGAAAACTCCTTCATTTAAAATGGAAACACGCTTCGCTCTTTCATGTCCAAAACCTTGTGAAATGGCAAATCGGAAGATTGCAAAATAAACAATATTCCTGATCCTGGGGACACAGCAAATCCCGTCCAAGCAAGCTTTCCAGACCTGACTGATTGGATATAAGAGCTGAGCAAAGTATAAGACCAAAATGCTATCAATTAGTGATTTTTATAACCTTTTGCTCGTTGTTTTCTTGTTTATCGGAATTAAATATCCGTTTGTAAAATGTACAAGGTTCTAGCTTCCGAGGTAACTCATCGATGTCTGCTTAATCAGACAGTATGGATGCTATATAAGGTATTGCGTGGAAAAAATAACAGTATTCCATTTCTGAGGGGGGGGGGGCACAAAAGTACGGTACAAAGAAGGTAACCTCCCACACTCCACTCCCCCCTCCCCCCCAAAAAAATGAAAGGTATAAACCCCTGGGTGATACACAACATTGATACATGACGTCAGAGCATTTTATTGGTATTCAATCTTGACTTAGCCTTGCGTGAACTTCCGAAATACCACCTCAAACGATAGTTCACGTTGACGTGTACGCTTCACCCCTGAAGCTGCTTTTGTCACATATTAAATCACCCTCATTGATTCACATTCTGAACATAGCTTCCCGTAACTCATCACGCTTCACGTATACGCATTATGGACAAATGGAATGTTTTTCAAAGGAATAGATCAATATCTGAATGGTGCAAAAAAGGGTCATGATAAGTAACCATGTGTTCTAACGTTATATGAGTAAAACGTGTTCCAACATTCCCAAAGTATATACAAAAATTGAACAACAGATGTAAATTCGTTCTTGTGCGTTTAGATTAAAATAAAATAATGATATAACCTGTATGCCGTCTTTATGGATTGACGACATAAATAGCTTCAAATGGAGCATGTATGATTCTTGAATAAAGTCGAAGCATTTTAAATATATTGATAAGTCCCACTCTGGTCTAGAGCATGTGGATTTTGGACAGGAAGCACATAGTATGAGTTTCCTTTGCAATTCCATTGACTAACAAAATAATAAATGGGAATACATGTACATGCATTAACCGAAAGGTATACCTAAATTGAAAAAAGAAATCATTTAAAATCAGGGATCTCGAGTATTCCCTTCTGGTAAACAAGTTTGTTTAACCCTCCCACAAGCTAACTTTTCACCAACTTACAGAAGAATCTGAGTGGTGTTTTTCTTAGTAGTCAAAAACGTTGGAAACACACACAGATATGTGAAAACAAATATGTCTGGGGGTTCCCAGAAGTATTCCCGTGCAATTTCGAAGCAATTGGTTGTGCGGATTGGTAGCAGATTTTAAATATTTTGCAAAAAAAAAAAAAAAAAAAAAAAAAAAAAAAAAAAAAAATCAATCTAAGTTTCTCTGGAGCCAGACCGTTTGAATTAACATGATATATGCAGAAACCAGCCCAAGGTATACACATTACCACCAAGTTCAAAGCAAATCTGCTTAACAATTTTGGAGAAAAAGTCGGAAATGTTTATTTCCATGTCAATCCACATTGACTCACTAGGTAATCAATTGCAATTCATGCATTAACTGACAGGCAGCCGTATTGAAAAAAAAAAAAATCGTTAAAAATCAGGGATCCGGAGTATCACCACTTGGTTAAGATTTGTATTTAATCCTACAAGCTACACGGCCACCACGGTTCAACGCCATCTGAGTGACGATTTTAGAGAATGAGTCGAAAATATAGAAAGCACACAAAACGTACAAGAAAAAAATCGCAGCACCACCTGATGAACAAATTAAGGTATGGGGGTCCCCATAAGTGTCCCTGTGCAGTTTCAAAGCAATTAGCTGAGCGGCTTTGGAGAAAAATTTTAAACTTTTTTCCCCCAAAACTGAATTAATAAACAATCTAAAAATCTCTGAAGTGTGACTCTATGAACGAAATTGGTAGAGACCTACCCAAGTTACTTCCCCATTAATTTTTAAATGAATCTGGTTAATGGTTTCGGACAAAAAGTAAAACATGTGATTTCTGTTTCAGTCCGCACGAAATGGTTATCAATTGCAATGCTTGCATAAACCAATAGTTACCATAATTGAAAATTTTGTTAAAAATCAGGGATATAGAGTATCACCACCTAATAAACAACTTTGTTGATCATCCGGCAAGCTACATATCCACTAAGTTTGAAAACAATCTGAGTAGCGGTTTTTAGAGAAGTCGAAAATGGCTGTAACACACTAAAATTCATTTGTAAAAATCCGCACCGGCACCTGTGAAACAAATTAAGGTGTGTGTGTGTGGGGGGGGGGGGGGGCAGAAATGTCCCTATGCAATTTCGAAGCAATTGGTTGAGCGGCTTCGGACATGAAGATTTTTGAAAATTTGCCCGAAAAATGGACAAACAAAAGTCATAAAGGAAAAGAAAACATTGGAGCATGACCACTGGAAGAAAAGTTGGCAGAGACCCACCCGAAGTAAATGTCTACCAAGTTTCAAGTGAATTCGTCCGACGGTCTCTGAGAAGTCGAAAAGGTGAATTGTTAATGGACGGAAAAGCCTACGACCGATGAAGGACCGTCCTATAACGTCAGTTTACTAATAAGTAACTACAAGTCAGCTGAGGTAGAATGAGGATCTTTTACACGATATTAATATTTATTGCATAGTTATGGTGCAATAATACGATCTGGTATTTTTCTTGTGATTGGAATACAAGACGGCTTCCTTTAGGCGCAGAGGCTTTCTCCTTGGTTTGATATCGCGCAGATTATCACATGCAATGAGAAACACTTGACGATAAAAAGGAAAAATGTCGAGTCCAGCAGCCATGTTGTGCTTGCACTGACGAGAAATAAACTGACATCCTCCTCAGACCACGAATCCGCTGCATAAACAACTGAAAAACTAGAAGCATCAGCAGATGATGGACTGGCTCAGAAGACCTATAGGTAGACTATTTTATATCAGGCTAGTTGGTCAGCAGTAATTGTGATAAATTAATGCATGAAATGGAACATTCAAACACACACAAACTAGATCCAGTGATCCAAATGAAAATATCAGCTTAATCTTCGTCATAAGGACTTTTATCAATAGGGATTTCAAGATTGTTTGCTTTGGGCCCTAAGTGATCTCGCAGAGTGGCACATATTGGCGAGGTATTAAACAATTGAGCACACTGCAGGATGAGCAGTGTGCACTTACTTCTGACACCGTATCATTGCACTGTCATATTTCACTTCATTTCAGGTAGGCACGAGATGCATCATTAATGAGTCAAATGTCTTCGCAAAACACGACCCGCTGCCTGAGTTACTGGGATGAAATTAATGAACTGGTAAAACGTGATGTGGCCTTGAACGGAAGGGCGATATCGGTGTTCACTTTTTAAATATTTATCTTTATTCATATCACATGACGATGACACCAAAGGAAGCTATTTGATGACATGTCTATTTACCGTGTCAAATGCATAAAACGGGAAATAGTTCAGTAGAAATTTAATTTAATTTAAACATATTCATTTCAGTCACATACAGAAGTAGTATTGCGAAGGTTTCAATCATTGAGAGTTCGGTGAATTTGATGAGAGAGATAGGAAAGTGTTAAATTGCGATACATTTTGTCAAAAATAAAAAGGTAAGAAAAGCATTTCCTTCTGCAGACAAGAGCTGACCAACCACGTTTACGTTAGAGATTAACATGTGACGTGTGCCTTACGGTACCTTTTTTGTAGCCTCAAACTGTATTGATTCAGTTGGATCAGAGAGGTGTGATCACAGTTGTTAAAGAGTGCACAACCGTATTCAAGAATTGGTTTAATCACATTTAAATACAGTCTAATCAAAGTTTTGCGGGGAAGTTTGAATTTAAATCTATGCAGGAGAGCAGCACGCTGGCTGGCTTTGATGGTAGTGCGAGTAATGTATGCATGTGAGTATAAATGTTTATCAAGAGTAATACCAAGATGAGAGTGTGAGTCTGCTGCGGGTGTTTCGGAGTCGGACGAACAGGTTGATGGCATGGTTTAAAGAGTTTGGCACAAAATATAACTGAGCGAAACCTTAAAGCATTAACAGTAACACGCCATAACTTTTCCCAGTTGTGTATACTGGAGAAATTAGTGTTAAGATTATCAAAAGATTCAATGGGATTATTGACAATTTCAAGTAAACTGGTATCATCAACAAAGGGTCTGACGTCACATGTAATATTTCAATTAGATCGTTAACGTAGACCAGAAAAGGAAGTAAGCCCAAAATAGAACCCTGGGGTACACCAGCTTCAATAGATAGCCAAGAAGAAGGTAGGCCATGAATAATCACTCAGTTTGTGAGATAACATTTAATCCATGCCACAAGATTATCAGAAACACCAAGTTATTGAAGTATGAAAAAAAGGTCAGGATGCCAAACCTTATTAAAGGCATTAAAAAAATCTGCAAATACCATTTTAGCTACTTTATACTGATGTAGGCTTTCGTAGATGCTATGGAAGATGTGCATAAGCTGATTGGTAGAAGAGCCATTGGCACTGTAACCATAATTTTTTTACCATGAGTAGATTTTTGGTAACTGTCTATAGAGAGCGTTAAAGAACACGTGTTCAAACACCTTAGAGACATTGCAGGTTGAAGAAAAATTTTAAGATAAAAGGTGTGACGCGTGCCATTTTTTTCCATCGCTCATGCCTCCAACATTTACGAAAAGGTGAAGTCTTGCCACCCTTTTCCTTAACACACTGGCGATTTCATTGCTGCTAAAAGCTATTGATGTGGGATGTACAAAAAACGAAAATAGGACATTTGAACACAAGTACTGTAAGAAATATTTGGGATGACACCATTGATTTCCCTATAGATCACAATCACTGATGTCATTTTCAGGCTGATCTTATCCTGTTGCTGTTGGGGTAGAGTATGATTTAGAGGCTAATGGGGGCCATGCTTTGCGTAGATGAGGACTTCATGCATTCTAAGTTTGGTAAAGTATTATGTTGGATTTGGTTTGCTGTATGCCTCCTTTTTAAGCACATGAGCTTTCGTCTTTGATTTCCATCCTTTGTCGTTGTCCGGGGTGCGTCGTTTGTTGTCTTCTCACAGTTTACAGTTTCGACTTCTTACAAAATGTTGGATTGATTATCCTCAAACGCCGTGAAGGTATAAGGTGGGATAAGGATGTAACAAATTCTGTTTATATTGACTTGCACCATATATTATTTATTCATTTATTTGCTTGTTTGTTTGTTCGATTGATCGTTTGTTCATTTACACATTCATCTTTTTCAGAAGGTTGTCTTTAACCACAAAGTCAATTTCCTCGGAATTGTATGGGAATATTTCTGGGTACCCCAACAGTGCAATGTTTTCAAAATATGATAATGATTTTTTCATGATTTTTTTACCGTAACTTTTATATTTCATTCAAAACCGGTTGATTCGCTTAAATTATCGTGGCTCTGTCTTTGACAAAATTATTCAGTAAGTGGTGGTGCTTTTATTTGCAGATTTGTTTTCGACACTACATAATGGTCGATCACAGCTAGCCCAGCTAACAGGGGAAACCAATGTGCATAAATTGAGATGGCAGCCGACCAGAAATTCTGGAGCCGGCTTAACCTATACTCTGAGCCGGCGCACGCCGGCGCGCCGATTTGAGCCGACAGTTCAGTCAGCTCAGGTACACATGTATTGTAAAATATGAAAGCGAAAAGCAAAGGAAAAATACAGTATACTGTAACGAAGAATTGATTTTTATTTGCAAATAGGGCCTATACCTCATCATCATTATGAGAATACGTCTGAAGTCCACAATTGACATTATGTGTAGATACCAACTGGTACTGACAAAGATGCAAATTATTGTCAGTGTACCATTCTTTACATTACAACTCAAAGAAGAGACCGTCATACATTTTGCTAATCATTTACTAAAACTAGTAAAAGTTTGCGTCAATAATTTGCACAAATTGTATACATGAAGTTTGAATGAAAAAGTGCTATTTACATTGGTTTCATCACACAAACCATTTGCTTGAAATTTTCAGACTCCACGGTAGAATATGGTTTTATGTTCCCAATTGTATAATTAGTGATGGAATCTGTTATTTCCTGATATCTCTAAGATGTGTGCGCATAGGGTTTCTCCTTCTGAAAAGAATGTCCAACGGATTCTGATTTAGAACTCTGTTGAGTTTCGCCTTCCAGCTGTATGATGCTAGACAAATGTTTCATAAAATTTCCAGCAGCACACGATCTGGAATATTCACGCTTGCACAGTTTACAAGACTTAGTTGCTTTTTGGTCATCTCTGGTAAAAACCAAATCCATACGACAGACCTTGTTGGCGTCGCCATGCTACACGAACGTAAACCGCTTGCCGATCTCGAGGTAAACAATGATTATCAAGTAAAATGCGCACTCCCCTTTTTGGCAAAAACTTAAAACAACAGTATAAAGTAGGTTTTCACGAAAGAGGTCGCCTTTTTATACATTTATTTTATGTATTGTCCACAACAGCATCCCCACGTGCCATCGGCTAAGCCACGGCTTAGTCGGTACTACAAAATTCGAGTCGGCGCTTGGATTTAGAAGACATTAGCCGGCTAAGCCACCGCGTGGCTAAGCCATTGCCTTCTTTATGTATGAAAGTGTAGTTTCATCCAAAACCATAGTTCGGATCTGTTTCCATCTTGTGGAAGTCGCCGGGGCAAATCTCTGTCAAGTGTATTCACTACGCCATCCTAATGACCTTTTGATCTCTTATGATTTTTGGAAAGTTCATTCAGGCAATCTTCAAAAACCTTTTTACCATACAAATGGCAGGGCCGATTGTTTCGAAATCGTACATGTTATTTCTAAGGACTCCTGGACATAAATTGTTATTTCTTGACTTCTTCTCCCAAACTCTCAGCCAGAATTTCTTCAAATTGGGTGGTAATGGTCTTGTAATCCTCTACCAAAATTTTCCCAAACAAAAATTGCTAAGCCATGCCCTTCTTTTCACACAACGTCCAGTTTGTGTAATGTTAAATAAGCGTGTACACATACATTACTGTACATGTACATGTCTGGAAGTAAGGCAATACAAATGTACACGCAGCCCCCAATTTTGAAATTAGGTTTATGCAACGAAACATACGTGCCCACCCCATGGATGCGTCAAATGCCAAGACAAGGTAACGATCTTGATTATCTGGGCCACAGTGATAGATATATCTACTATTCATTAATTTCTGTACTGCAGTGTGTGACTGTATCAAATTGGAATATATCGTACTGAACTCCCGATTACCGGCAATGCATGAAACTCGGTAAACATTTAAATTCCAGAATTTGACTTGCATTAACACACACACACACACACACACACACACATATATATATATATATATATATATATATATATATATATATATATATATATATATATATATATATATATATATATATATGTATTAGTTCATCTCTGGGCTATACCCTACCTGTACTTTGAGGTTTTTCATGGAACATCGCATAAGCGCACTAATCATGTCCGGAATGCATATTATATGTATATTATATAGCAAAATTTAATTGTATGCCTGAGTCACAGTGCTGTCCACCTTCCATTTGTGTTTGGCTTTAAACATTATTATCATTCACAGTGCTTTATTCATCTCTGTCTGTCTCTCTGTCACACATATTCACACACACACACACACACACACACACACACACACACACACACACACATATATATATGTATATATATATATGTATATCTATATATTGTATGTATATATATTGTATATATATATTGTATATATATATATATATATATATATATATATATATATATATATATATATATATATATATACATATATATATATATATCGTACAGTAAAATGACGACAGGCGTAATATATCAGTGACTGGTACACAGAAATATCAACCCAAAGTTTATTTCTTCTCAGCTTGCTTTCAGATGATGCTCACCTCTACTCAGGTCGCGACATATTTTCCATTGAATATTTTACGGTAACTGAGCACTGATTTCTGTGTAGAGGCCTGTTGGATGCAGCTACGGTCGACTGGGACGAAAACACCAAGGTAGGATGTCCCTTAATAATAATCCTTATTTCAAGTCGAACATGTAATATAAGAGATTAGGCACTCTTTGATGCGATGAAACCATATTGTTACATGATGCATGAGACAGATTTGCTTTAAATCTTAATGTGATAGACGGAACATAGACACCATAGCCAGGAACAAGCCATAGACACCATAGCCAGGAACAAGCCATGTCCCAATGATAGCTTTTGTGATATGATTATTATTATCATACTATTCCATAGATATGCCCCTTGATAAAATAAAATGAGTTTATTCCTTCAGGATTGTTCCAGTAGGCAGGAAATTGAATTTTTCAATTATCTTGTATTTTATGCGGCGCTTTGTTCACTTGAATAGATTGTTGGAAAAACTGACCTTTTTTTAAAATAAGTTTATGAACTTTGATATATTAGAACAGAAGTCGGAAATAGCCTGAACACCCCGAAATTCATACAAAAATCACAAAAAACTGCAAAACCACCTGGTGGTCAAAATAAGAACTAGGGGACCTCAGGTGACCTTATGTGTAATATCAATGCAATTGCACGGTTATCTCTTGAGATGATTTTTTTTCTTAAAAATCAATCAAAGGATTCATAAAAAAATAAAAAAAGGTATTGCATTGTCATTTCCTTTCCCAACTTTGATTTTTCAAGTGGATGGTCCCCAGGTGCAGGTCCACCTGGGGACCATCCACTTGAAAAATCAAAACATTTCCGGTCACCGGTTGTCGAGAAAAAGTCCGAAATGTAAATACAATAACAATATAAACTACGCTGTGGTAGCAGTTACTGATGGTCCCAAAGTTTGAGTTCCAGTTACATCGTCAAAAATTAACATATCCATATCATTTTCGTATTTTTTTTATTATATAAAGTCAAATTATATTCTATTAAAATCTTAAGCAATTCTTCTTAGTTTTCCTGGAAAAGAAGTCTAGAAAGGCTTTACATACAAAAATTAATAAAAAATTAAGAAAAACGTGCAGCCCCACCTGGTGCTCAAAATAAGAACTAGGTAACCCCACATCAGCCATTATGTAATATAACAGCAATTGACCAAACAGTTCTTGAGATGAAAGTTTCAAAAAATGAAAAAAATTAATGCATCATCATCTCCTTTGCAAACTTGGTACAATGTACAAAATAAAACATTCCGTGCAGTAGTTTTTGAGAAGTCGAAAATGGAATCAAGGCTAATGACGGACGGACGAGAAACGAAAACGGAATCGAATAGCTCTGCTGATTGACAATTCAGCACAACTAAAAACCGCTGCCAGCTGTAGTTGTGTCTTTAAAATTTGACAATGGAGAAGTAGAGATTTTGAACCAGCAGGACGAGTAAAGCCATAAAACAATAACACAATTACACTCTACAATTGACAACTTTCTGGAATTTTGCCAAAACATATTACGATGATAAACATGGAATTTAAAGAAGTTATACCAGGGATTCCCCCAAATTACACCATGTCTGAATTTTTTTTGTTGATGGAGGAGCCTGTCAAAGACCGAGTGTGCCTATATATGACAGTGAAACTAGGGATATAATTCTTCTTTCGATTACAGCTAGCGTAACGTAGATCAAGCAATTATTGTAGTAAGATTCCTTACTTTTATTTCCTCAAAATATACTATTTGATGGGAAAACCAGTCACTCTCTTTCCACAAACCTATTAAAATACAAGCCAAGAAATGAAAATGAACGTACAGTACTTTTTCTGTTTCAGGTGGAGTAGAAGGAAACCGGAACCGGCAAAATGGTTGTATGCAGCCTTCTGTGAAAATCGGCTGGTGAGATAAGGGTTTAAAAGAATGATCGCAAAATGTTTTCTTTGGCGAGTGTCACCGCGTTTGTGCGCTCACCTGAAAACAATACAACGTAGAAGAATTTTACGAAATGAAATGCACTCTCTTTCATTTTATGTAGGCAGATCCTAAAAGCAAAATATGTCCAGATATTTCCATTTCCCAGTTTAGTAGATGCATACTAGGTTGATTGTATCAGAGCAAAGCATGTAAATTTCAGTTTTGTAGTTTAACTGCAACACTCATTTAGCTGAACTACATGTAGTTTCGTCACAAGTTTGTGAAAGTAAACTATTGTGTGTTTTGTTTACCTGTTTGGACTTTCACTCCACCAGGATTTGTACCCCTTCTATACAAAGGACACACACTCAATGTTTCAAGCATCCCTGCCATATTATACGACACACTTTTGAATAGCTTGAAAGGAACGAAACATTGTATATTTGTCCCAGAGTGTTGCAGAATGATTATATTGATATCAAATCTCAGTATAGTGGGCTGGCGGGCTGACACAACGTATTGCTGGTTATCAATGACGGTATTGCATCAAAATATTAAATTAGTCAAATCTGTTGTTAATAAAGCATATAGACCCACTTATTTCTATATCAAAATGAGCAGAACGGCAAATGCATGCTTTAGTTTAAATGTTTGCTTGCTTTTTGTATTTTTTGGCAAGCACCTTATTTTTCTACATTTTACAATAAAATAAGGAACTAATCATTCACATTTGTTGTTTATTTATTTAAACAAGCTCAGTGTTTCATACAGCTTATCAAACACACAGATGTTGTTTCCCGATGTCCAACGTATAATAAATTACTAAAATTAAACATGTAATATGTATGCTTGCACCAAAATAATCGTCAGAAATGATGTACTATCAGGGCAATAATCTTGAATGAAATCCACTATACACTTAAAGGGGAAATCCATGAATGTTGCTTCTAACACAATGACCACCAGTGTATGATGTATTATCAGGGCAATAATCTTGAATAAAATCCACTATACACTTAAAGGGGAAATCAATGAATGTTGCTTCTAACACAATGACCACCAGTGTGACACCGTGGCGCAACAGTAGGCATCTGTCGAATGTCCCTTATGGCTACCCACAGTTGAAGGATAGACATGCTTTTGTGACACATATAACACACATAGAAAGAGAAGCCAATCAAAATGCATTGCAAAATGACCTACAGGGTACCATCTCTCTTGCTGTGTATCACCCTAAAGCTCACAGATGTATACATATTATGATTGTATGTATGTATGTAGTATGTATGTTATATATATATATATATATATATATATATATATATATATATATATATATATATATATATATATATATATATATATATATATATATATATATAACACAATTTATTTTAAAAACAGAAATTCTATTTTTCTGTTTTTTGGATCGATTTACAGAAATTGGTGACTTTTTGTCGCCATTTCTGGATATCAGTTCATGGCAGGTCCACATATCTACAATCTTGCTTGAGTGGACACACTCAATCCATACAAAACCCTGTAAACAGACGCAGCTGATTGGAAACACTGAACCCAGCTCGTTTAAGAAATCGAAAACCAGGTCCGCGTGAGGGAAAACACTCTTTAAGACCTGGTTTGTGTCTATTTTAAAGCCTCGGATGAGTGGAAACACTCAGTTGGCACCACTAGAGTCCCAAATCAGTTCCAAACGAGGAAAAACACTCAACCTTTGAAATACACACAGCTCTGTACGAAATTCTACCCAGCTGAGTAATAACACTCAAACGATTCGAACAAGTTATTTATTATCCAAATGAATTAAATGAATTTAGAACAGATTTGAATCTGTTTTCAAAATAAAGCACCCCCCCCCCAAAAAACAAACAAACAAACAAACAAACCAACGAAAGAAAAAACTGAACAAGCAAACAAAAGCAAAAATTAAAAAAAAATCGCGGACAACACATCGCAACGTGTGTAAATACTCCTCTGAATGCGTGCTTGGTCTAAATAGTAGCCCACCATGTTACATGAGTATGAAGACGCCCAACCAGTGAGTACAGAATTGTAAGTGGCAAAATGAACGAATGAAGATCAATGAAAATTTCCACTTGATACATTGAAAATTTGATGTTTAGTCTGCAAGCAAATGATAGAACATATTCAATGGTACAAAGTAATTTCAATCTGATGAAGATCCCAATTTGAAATTATTGGTGCTTTTATCACTATGCGAATTCAACAATAACTTACAGCAATATGGGGGCGGGGGTGGAGGGTAAGGGTACAGTGTATTTCTGCACTGCGGCAGCGGGGCATATTCTTTTTTGAGTACTAACAAATACTGGATGCCTCTAATTTTCCCTACTGGCCAGTATTTCGTAATATTCTTATTTTCTGTACTCTGTAACGGGGGAAAATAATTTGCTCTACCAGCACAATGGGACCCCTTCTACCTTACCCCCATACACTCAAGCTTTATGCATGAACAGCATCCAAGCGACAAAAATTCTTAGTGGATCAGCTAAATTAGGCTATTTGCTTCATAGTATGTAGTGGCTTGTGTCAAATACGATTGCACAGGACCAGCATTTCTGTATTTTCCATTCAAGACTACAGTCCATTTTGGCTCCAATTGGCTCCCCTACTCAGGCTTATACAGCTTTGAAGTCATTATCACTGCATACTTCATGAGGTTTCTTTTTCCCATACCCGCAATATAAAAAAATTAAATGACTATCTGTCATTTCATTATTTGGGGTTTTTTTCACGAAAACTACATAACAGATATTGAAGTGAGATGCAGGAAAACCGGCAAGACATATTTGATATTTTTGGACATATTTTTCCAGTCCACAGATATAAATTAGCACAAAAGCGAAGAAATACTGACCAGATGGCTGGAGCTGAATGTCAGACATTCACCCAGGACAAACAATTGTATGAGAACAAATCAGCAAAAATATTTGGCTGTAAGATTTGGCCCTCATCAGGGAGTCTGATAAGCCGGGTTAAATGTGAAGCATGACAGTCTTGCAGGCATGTTTTTGCTACCATGCGATCAAAGACAGCGGTCACACAGCCTTCACCAAGGAGGGGGGGGGGGAGATTTGCCGTGAGATATTAATTCCTGCTGTAGATTTCTTGAACCCATTCCCCAGCCCCAGCCCATACAATAAAACACTCTGTTGTCAGGATCACAAAAGTATGTGGTCGCATTGTCATGGCTTACTAATCCATAACTTCCAGAGTTTTACTTGTACTTTACACACCACTGACCAAGAATTATAATTTTAAAAAGCCACTGGTGCCTGGATGGATATTTTATGTGATAAACAAAAACACAAGTGCCCATTCCCCTCCCCAACCAGCTTTTCTCAATATTGATCATGAAACGTTAACTTAAATATATATCAATTGGTATACATATCACTTTTAAGACGCATAGAAAGGATAATGAAATACTTGTGGTTCCCCTTAGCCTGGCACCCCCTTCCCACAACACACACACACACTTCCTGTCCGTGTGAACCCGATAGGATTGACAACTAACTCGGATCCGTCACGTTAACCTACATATATTTCTCGGCTGAGAGCAACCACTGGTCAAAATATACTAAAGCGGCTGTTGCCCTAATTTCGCTTAATAATAAGTGCCTTGTCAGGCCAACCTGGGCAAAGAAGGGGGATGAGAGAGGAGGGGGTGGGACAGATAGAGGAGTATTTTTACAATCCTTTCATAAAACAGCCTGGATCACTGATTCTGTATATTCTGCTGGGGGCCTTCGCTGGTTCCAGCAGCCCATTTGGCCACCCATTCCGTGCAAGACTGACCCTAATAACCTTACCAATTTATGAGTGGCCTCTGAATTCATTTTATTCCAGCTGGCTCGGGGAGGGGAGCACTTGTGTTCGTGTGTTTGCTTTCAACCCATCAATAATAGTAGCCCCCAAGGGTTCTTTTGGTTTTGCCAGTTTTGAATTTTCATGAACTTGAAAGGTCAATTGATATATTAGTTTATATTATCGCAATTGTCTCCCTTCATTTAAAAATAGTGACACCAGAACTGTAAGTGAAAACTTTCAAATTAAAACCAAAATAATGATTGTCTGATAGAAATGTGACCTTGGATATTTTTCGTAACATCCCATGACGATGCATTTGCCCATCCAGATCAGCTGAGCATGACATGACACAGCACTGCATGGAACAAGGGGGCCCCAAATCGGAGGGGTGGGGCATGGGGTGTGGATTGGGGAGGAGGAAGGCATAGTTCTGCATGTTGCCTGCCAAGAAAGACTCTGCTGTGTTCTTGCAATAATGACTGAGCACACTACACTCCGTACAGCTCCCAGAATTATTACAGAACAAGAGTCTGTCTTCTACTGCACCAAATGTATCATTGATATGGATATAATGGTTTAAAAAAAAAAAAGAAGTGTGAAGTGGGGGACGTCAGAGGAGGCTGGACAGTAAGGCGGCTGCACCAGACTTCCTCCTGCCATGAACCCCAAACATGGCGAACACCTGTGGCCGGTGCCCTTAAACTTAACTTCACACAGGAACAGCATCCGGTTGCTCTACCGCGAGCCGCTGTTCCAAGATCGTAGCGCACCAGTGAATGTCACATAAATGTTAGGTACATGCCTGCGGAACTTTAGATACTTAAAGATTTCATTTTACTAAGAGCAATACTTAGAAAGTGCCAAAATCTTGCTCAGGAATAAAGCAGGCAGTTTTAATTATATTTAGAAGTTACACTTTAATCTTTCATACAAATTATTATCATGAATATGTACCTTTATTAATGGTAACAAAAAAATCTATGTATTTACGCATTACGGAATACTTTTACTTTTAATTCGTTTTACGTATTGGTACCATGTTATATATTTTATGTGAATACGTTCTTTTCGGGTGGGATTAATTTTGTACTAGTAAATTAAAGAAGTTGCTTTTATGAGCAGATAATCTCTGCAAACATACTTACATGATAAACCTACCTGGACAATTGGCTGCACCTGTAATGCTGTAAAATATATAATAATATGAAAAAAATTTAAACAGGAACATCTCAAATTATTACAATCACAGAAGAAACCTGCATGAGCACAAGACAAATATCTCCGTTTAAACAACATCAGAACTTTTATGCTAATATTGACAGAATTAAAGATTCAGAAAAATTTTGACCAAACTCTGGCAATATCTGCCAACTTGATAGCATGTTCTTGATACATATATACAGTATCATTAGAACATGGTTTAGAGAAAGATTGAAGGATCAAACTATAGATGAAAGGGCAACAAAAATAACGTGACAAAAATAAAAAAAATCTCAAATTTCAGCAATCTGAGTAAAAACCTATCTGGATCAATGGGTCCATTTCACTACTGAGGGCATTTTAGTATAATTTTACATTAATGACTAATTCTTCAGTTTGAAAGCAGAGAAAGATCAAGAATAATAAAATCTGTAAACATGTAAGCTAAAATAGACAGATTTAAAGACCAAGAACAATACTGACAAAAATCGGCCATTATTTGCAAAGTTGATTGTATGGTATTCATACATATATACAGTATCATTGCAAAATGCTTCAGAGAAGGCATGAAAAATGACATAGATGATGGAGCCACGAAAACATTTACAAAAAAATTTAAACAGAAACATCTCAAATTCGAACAATCTGAGAAGAAACCTGCAAGGACAAAAGACAAATATGTGTCCATTTAACTACCATGTAAATATCTAGTACCAATATAAAGGAAGGTAAAGATAAATATGTTTGACCAAAATCAGGCGATATCTGCTGCCTACAGCATGTTCTTGATACATATATACAGTATCACTGCAAATTGCTTCAGTGAAAGAATGAAAGATGAGGCAGCAGCCGACCGGGGCACAAAATGATATGAAAAAAATTAAACAGAAACATCTCAAATGATAACAATCTGAGAAGAAACCTGCATGGCACAAGACAAATATCTCCGTTTAAACAACATCAGAGCTTTTATGCTAACATAGACAGAATTAAAGATTCAGAAAAATATTGACCAAACTCTGGCAATATCTGCCAACTTGATAGCATGTTCTTGATACATATATACAGTATCATTAGAACATGGTTTAGAAAAAGATTAAAGGATCAAACTACAGATGAAAGGGCAACAATAAAAATGTGACAAAAAAAAAAACCATCTCAAATTACAGCAATCTGAGTAAAAACCTATCTGGTCAGTAGATCAATGGGTCCATTTCACTACTGAGGGCATTTAAGTATGAGGTTACATGCACAATTAGTTGTACCGTTTGAAAGCAGACAAAGATGAAGAATAATAAAATCGGTAAAGAGCTAAGCAAAAATGGAAAGATTTAAAGACCAAGAACAATACTGACAAAAATCGGCCATTATTTGCAACGTTGATTGTATGGTTTTCATACATATATACAGCAAAATGCATCAGAGAAAGGATGAAAAATGACATAGATGATGGAGCCACAAAAACATTAACAAAAAATTTAAACAGAAACATCTCAAATTAGAACAATCTGAGAAGAAACCTGCAAGGACAAAAGACAAATATGTGTCCATTTAACTACCATACAAACATCTAGCACCAATGTATAAGAAGTGAAGGACTAACAAAATGCTTGACCAAAATCAGATGATATCTGCTGCCTATAGCATGTTCTTGATACATATATATATATATTATCACTGCAAGTTGGTTCAGAGAAAGAATGAAAGATCAGACACCAGACGACCGGGACATAAAATAATATGAACAAATTTTAACAGAAACATCTCAAATGATAACAATCTGAGAAGAAACCTGCATGGGCACAAGTAAATGTCTCCGTTTAAACAACATCAGAACTTTTACGCTAACAAAGACAGAATTAAAGATTCAGAAAAATATTGACCCAACTCTAGCAATATATGCCAACTTGATAGCATGTTCTTGATAAATATATACAGTATCATTAGAACATGGTTTAGAAAAAGAATAAAGGATCAAACTACAGATGAAAGGGCAACAACAATAATGTGACAAAAAAATCATCTAAAATTAACGCAATCTGAGTAACAACCTATCTGGTCAGTAGATCAATGGGTCCATTTCACTACTGAAGGCATTTTAGAATGAGGTTACCTGCACAATTAGTTGTTCCGTTTGAAAGGAGAGAAAGATCAAGAATGATAAAATCGGTAAACATCTAAGCTTAAATAGACAGATTTAAAGACCAAGAACAATACTGACAAAAATCGGCCATTATTTGCAACGTTGATTGTATGGTTTTCATACTTATATACAGTATCGCTGCAAAATGCTTCAGAGAAAGGATGAAAAATGACGTAGCTGATGGAGCCACAAAAACTTTAACAAAAAATTTAAACACAAACATCTCAAATTCGAACAATCTGAGAAGAAACCTGCAAGGACAAAAGACAAATATGTGTCCATTTAACTACCATGTAAACATCTAGTACCAATGTAGAACAAGTGAAAGACTAAGAGGATGCTTGACCAAAATCAGGTGATATCTGCTGCCTATAGCATGTTGTTGCTACATATATATATATATATATATATATATATATATATATATATATATATATATATATATACATATTATCACTGCAAATTGGTTCAGAGAGAGAGAATGAAAGATGAGGCACCAGACGACGGCGACATAAAATAATATGAAAAAATTTAAACAGAAACATCTCAAATGATAACAATCTGAGAAGAAACCTGCATGGGCACAAGACAAATGTCTCAGTTTAAACAACATCAGAACTTTTATGCTAACATAGACTGAATTAAAGATTCAGAAAAATATTGACCAAACTCTGGCAATATCTGCCAACTTGATAGCATGTTATTGATACATATATACAATATCATTAGACCATGGCTTAGAGAAAGATCGAAGGATCAAACTACAGATGAAAGGGCAACAATAATAATGTGACGAAAATAAAAAGAAAATCTCAAATTACAGCAATCTTAGTAAAAACCTATCTGGACATTAGATCAATGGGTCCATTTCACTACTTAGGGCATTGTAGTATGTGGTTACCTGCACAATGAATTGTTTCCTTTAAAGCAGAGAAAGATCAAGATTAATAAAATCTGTAAACATGTAAGCTAAAATAGAAAGATTTAAAGACCAAGAACAATAATGACCAAAATCGGCCATTATTTTCAAAGTTGAATGTATGGTTTCCACACATATAAACAGTATCTTTGCAAAATGCTGCAGAAAAGGGATGAAAAATGACATAGATGATTGAGCCACAAAGACATTAACAAAAAATTTAAACAGAAACATCTCAAATTAGAACAATCTGAGAAGAAACCTCCAAGGGCAAAAGACAAATATGTGTCCATTTAAGTATCATGTAAGTATTTAGTACTAATATGTAAGAAGTTAAAGTGAAAGACTAAATAAATAATTGACCAAAATCAGGTGATATCTGTTGCCTATAGCATGTTCTTGATACATATATACAGTATCACTGCAAATTAGTTTCAGAGAAAGAATGAACGATGAAGCAGCGGACGACAGGGACATTAAATGAGGTGTAAAAATTTAAACAGAAACATCTCAAATGATAACAATCTGAGAAGAAACCTGCATGGGCACAATACAAATGTCTCAGTTTAAACAACATCAGAACTTTTATGCTAACGTAGACAGAATTGAAGGTTCAGAAATATATTGACCAAACTCTGGCAATATCTGCCAACTTGATAGCATGTTCTTGATACATATATACAGTATCATTAGACCATGGCCTCGAGACAGATCAAAGGATCAAACTACAGATGAAAGGGCAACATTAATAATGTGACCAAAAAATCATCTAAAATTAACGCAATCTGAGGAACAACCTATCTGGTCAGTAGATCAATGGACCCATTTCAGTACTGAGGTCATTATAGTATGAGGTTACCTGCACAATTAGTTGTTCCATCTGAAAGCAGAGAAAGATCAAGAATAATAAAATCGGTAAACATCTAGCTAAAATAGACAGATTTAAAGACCAAGAACAATACTGACAAAATTCGGCCATTATTTGCAACGTTGATTGTATGGTTTTCATACATATATACAGTATCACTGCAAAATTTTTCATAGAAAGCATGAAAAATGACATAGCTGATGGAGGCAGGAAAATATTAACAAAAAATTTAAACAGAAACATCTCAAATTAGAACAATCTGAGAAGAAACCTGCAAGGACAAAAGACAAATATGTGTCCATTTAACTATCATGTAAACATCTAGTACCAATGTATAAGAAGTGAGAGACTAACAAAATGATTGACCAAAATCAGGCTATATCTGCTGCCTATAGCATGTTCTTGATACACAAATACAGTATCAGTGCAAATTGGTTCAGAGAGAGAATGAAAGATCAGACACCAGACGACGGCGACATAAAATAATATGAAAAAATTTGAACAGAAATATCTCAAATGATAACAATCTGAGAAGAAACCTGCATGGGCACAAGACAAATGTCTCAGTTTAAACAACATCAGAACTTTTATGCTAACATAGACAGAATTAAAGATTCAGAAAAATATTGACCCAACTCTAGCAATATCTGCCAACTTGATAGCATGTTCTTGATACATATATACAGTATCATTAGACCATGGCTTAGAGAAAGATCGAAGGATCAAACTACAGATAAAAGGGCAACAATAATAATGTGATGAAAATAAAAAAAAAAATCTCAAATTACAGCAATCTTAGTAAAAACCTATTCTGGACATTAGATCGATGGGTTCATTTCACTACTTAGGGCATTGTAGTATGAGGTTACCTGCACAATGAATTGTTTCCTTTAAAGCAGAAAAAGGTCAAGATTAATAAAATCTGTAAACATGTAAGCTAAAATAGAAAGATTTAAAGACCAAGAACAATAATGACAAAAATCGGCCATTATTTGCAAAGTTGATTGTATGGTTTTCAAACATATATACAGTATCGCTGCAAAATGCTTCAGAGAAAGGATGAAAAATGACATAGCTGATGGAGCCACAAAAACTTTAACAAAAAATTTAAACAGAAACATCTCAAATGATAACAATCTCAGAGGGAAACTTGCAAGGACAAAAGAAAAAGATGTGTCCATTTAGCTACCATGTAAACATCTAGTACCAATGTAGAAGAAGTCAAAGACTAAAAGAATGCTTGACCAAAATCAGGTGATATTTGCTGCCTATAACATGTTCTTGATATATATATATATATATATATATATATATATATATATATATATATATATATATATATATATATATATATATATATATATATATATATATATATATATTATCACTGCAAATTGGTTCAGAGAGAGAATGAAAGATGACGCACCGGACGACGGGGACATAAAATGATATGAAAAAATTTAAACAGAAACATCTCAAATGATAACAATCTGAGAAGAAACCTGCATGGGCACAAGACAAATGTCTCAGTTTAAACAACATCAGAACTTTTATGCTAACATAGACAGAATTAAAGATTCAGAAAAATATTGACCAAACTCTGGCAATACCTGCCAAACTTGATAGCATGTTCTTGATACATATATACAATATCATTAGACCATGGCTTAGAGAAGGATTGAAGGATCAAACTACAGATGAAAGGGCAACAACAATAATGTGATGAAAATAAAAAAAAATTCTCAAATTACAGCAATCTTATTAAAAACCTATCTGGACATTAGATCAATGGGTCCATTTCACTACTTAGGGCATTGTAGTATGAGGTTACCTGCACAATGAATTGTTTCCTTTGAAAGCAGAGAAAGATCAAGATTAATAAAATCTGTAAACATGTAAGCTAAAATAGAAAGATTTAAAGACCAAGAACAATAATGACCAAAATCGGCCATTATTTGCAAAGTTGAATGTATGGTTTCCATACATATATACAGTATCATTGCAAAATGCTGCAGAGAAGGGATGAAAAATGACATAGATGATTGAGCCACAAAAACAGTAACAAAAAATTTAAACAGAAACATCTCAAATTAGAACAATCTGAGAAGAAACCTGCAAGGGCAAAAGACAAATATGTGTCCATTTAACTACCATGTAAACATCTAGTACCAATGTAGACGAAGTGAAAGACTAAGAGAATGCTTGACCAAAATCAGGTGATATCTGATGCCTATAGCATGTTCTTGATACATATATACAGTATCACTGCAAATTGGTTTAAGAGAAAGAATGAACGATGAGGCAGCGGACGACAGGGACATAAAATAATATGAAAAAATTTAAACAGAAACATCTCAAATTATAACAATCTGAGAAGAAATTTGCATGGGCAAAAGACAAATGTCTCCGTTTAAACAACATCAGAACTTTTATGCTAACATAGACAGAATTAAAGATTCAAAAAAATATTTCAAGTAAACATCTAGTACCAATATAGAAAAAGTTAAAGACTAAAAAACTGATTGACCAAAATCAGGTGATATCTGTTGCCTATAGCATGTTCTTGATACATTTATACAGTATCATTGCAAATTGGTTTAAAGAATGAATGAAAGATAAGGCAGCAGACGACGGGGACAGAAACATCTCAAATTTGAACAACCTGAGAAGAAACCTGCATGGACAAAGGACAAATGTGTCCCTCAGACTTGCATGTAAACATCTATACTAATATATAAGGAGTAAAACATTCATAAAAGTACTGACCAAAATCGGGCAATATGTGTTTACCATAGTATATTCCTGATACATATACAGTGTCACTGCAAAATGGTTTAAAGAAAAAGTGAAAGATGATGGAGCAGACGATGGGGACATAAAATAATATGAACAAATTTAAACAGAAACATCTCAAATTGTAACAATCTGAGAAGAAACCTGCATGGGCACAAGACAAACGTGTCTCTTAAAACACCATGAGAACTCATATACTAACAAAGACAGAATTAAAGATTCGGAAAAATATAGGCCAATTTCTGGCAATATTTGCCAACTTGATAGTATGTCCTTGATGCATATAAACAGCACCATTAGAATGTGGTTTTGAAAATAAAATAAAAGATGACACACTACAGAACGGGGACACAAAAATATTGTCAAAAACATTTAAACAGAAATATCTCAAATTATAACAATCTGAGAAGAAACCAGTATGGGCAGCATATAAATGTGTCCATTTGACCACTATGTAAACATCTATGCTAATACAGACAGAATTAAAGACTCACAAAAATACTGACTAAAATCTGGCAATATCTGTTAACTTGATAGCATGTTCTTGATACATATATACAGCATCTATGAAATATGGTTCAGAGAAAGATGGAAGGGTGAGACTATAGGCAATGGAGCCACAATAAAATTGTGTCAAAAAACGAAACCAGCAAAGGAGTTTTCTGATTTTGTTCATTTGAAGGGTTACGGACATTTTAATGCAGATGCAGTGGAAGCGGATAATACAAAAGTAACTCTGACAAAGAGAATTTTATGTCTTAAACAAGTGCCCCTAATGTACCCAGATAACAAAATGAACTGCTTAAGTCAAAGATGGAGCTTAGTTGAGAAGGTTGGCCCAATAGTGGACACAGGTCTGAATGTGCCGGCGGGATTTTTTTATAAATGGTAATGAGACTATCTGTGGTGATATCCAAGGAGAAGATGAGGTTCCAGGTCACAGTCTGGGCGTGTCAGATCCTTTTTGATGCTGTGTCGCTCCTATGCCCTGCCCTCTTGGAATGCTGCAAAATACATATCAATTAGCAGTTGTTCTATTTGTCAATTCATAGAAATATCAAAAAATATAACCAAATGCATTTGACTTATCTCTTTTACTACCTCGTTCAACACCAATCAGAACTTTTCGATTAAATCGTATCTTTTTTCTTTCTAAAGTGCGCTTTTAAAATGATCAACATTTGTGAGTGAAATAATGACAGGTGATTTAATCAGCTATAATTGTCAAACGTTTTATTCCGCGCTTTCCAGACACGTCCAGGTTGCGCCAGTATTATCTGTTTTACTACCTCGTTCAACACCAATCAGTACTTTACGATTAAATCTTTTTTATTTTTTTTTCTTAAGAGCGCTTTTAAATTGATCAACATCTGTAAGTGAAACTATGGCCCCTTTTTACAACCATTAACAGCAGGTTATACACAACCTAGACAAGAGCATTATTTTACAAAAGACTGTCCATTCTTAAAAAAACACAGTGGATACGAACTAACCCAACCCATCCTTTGCATTACATGTAAGGGACGGGAACATCACTTATCCAAAACTTTTTGTCCACCATTTCGTTTACACCAATACCAGGCGGCAAAATAGCTGAACAGTCTAAGTTAGTTTGCCGCGATAAAATGGTAACATCGTACAGTGACGCAGAGAGATGTTTTTGGCCAGAACTATTCTCTACTCATTGTTGCTCATAACAATTTTATGAAGCCCTTCAATCAAGGGGAGGTCAGAGATAAACACAAACTGCACATCAAATTTAAATTCAAAGTCAAGTCTATACAGAATATCAGAAATAGCCTGCAATCTTATTGAACTTTAAACTGGGTTTTCTGGGTCCTCATACCAGGCCTATGGACTCGTCCCATACTCCTGATCAAAGTAAAATGGGGAAAGCTGATCACTCGGTCTTGCAGCATGTCCATGGGATGGGCAAAATAAAAAATATATATGCAGAAACAAATCCTAAAATATTTTGGACATTTCATTCGACATAAGTGCTGTAAAAAGGAATGACTGTAAAGACACTGCATCCATACATGCACAACCAGTGCGACTTTCCAGACAGAGACACTTATGATAACCCTGCCTAGAAAATCAACCTTGCAACACGAAAAGGTAATTATTATCGTATATGTATCGCCCAGGGACTAACTACGGGTGTATCGTTAATGTCTGGACGGGTGGATAGCACCACCATTTATTGGAGAATATTTTTGAAAAACTTTTTAAAAACTTTTACGTCCGCCATTTCGTTTACACAGATACCACGTGGTATCGGTGTAAACCAAATAACGTTTTGACGTTTCAAGTGGACCTAAACCAAAGAATTATCGTGTATTATCGGCGATTTCCTATTTCCTTTTCAATATAAATGTTAACAATTAAATTAAGTTTGAAAAGATCACATCAACACTGTACAAATCACAGTGATTTACCAAGTAGAATTACTTCAAACTCGTGGATGGGGAAAAACCGACTTGGGTCCACCATGATCGCAAAACGGGGCAACGGCATATTTCACTAGTGTCTACATTGATAGCTTTCATTGAGTGCGTTTGAGTCGTTTATTTATTTCTTTGTTTGTTTATTTGTTTGTTGTCTCCATGACAAGCTTAAGAGTGCTAGGACAACTATTCACCCGCCTGGATCTTAACTTTCCGGCTAAACCAACTAGGCCCAATGCCTTCACTTATATACGTTCATTCAGTTTTATTTTGTAAATGAATTCGTAGAAAAATATGTGATTTGATGTGATGTGACAAGTCGGGCCAGTGGTGGTGTGGGTGAACCCCAACTTAAGAAAAGCGCCATTTTTGGTAAAAAGTATAATGCAAAGAAACTCTAAAACACTGGTGCCGTATTCTGAAAAAAACTCCTGTAATTTTCATGGAGCGTAAAGAGGTATTAAAATGCAATGTAACTGTAATTGGCAGCACGTGGAATGTAAGAGAAGTCTGATTGTTTCCGTAGTAGCATGTTGCGTCCCCTTTTCAAGTGACTCCTACTGAAAGTTTGCGAGTCAATTTTTTCTCAGACATTTCGTGTGAGAAGCCGGATCTTCTTAAGAAGTCACCACCGATTACTTGACGGAATAAGGGGTTAATATAAAAAAAAAGTCAATGAAGTGTCACGGCAAGAGAACTATAGGGTGGTGGATTCTGAAGAACGGCCCTGCGATAGGTTCTAGTTCCTCTGCAAAAGAAAGTTTCTGATAATACAGGCCGCACTTTTCTTGTAGAACACTGATGCCGTGTCCCGTTCAAATTACCTGACGGGACTTCACAAAAGAAAGAGATTGCCAACTTGACTACATGGAATATGTTCGCTTAACGGAGTGAGGATCACCCTGTCTTGCGTCATGTTTCATAAACATACGGTTCCTGAAATTTTAGACACATTGGCCTTCTTTAGGTTTCGACTCTGCCGCAGCCCAGTATCACATCTGACACAGTGTACAAAGAAAGAACAAGACATTTCCTTTGAGTTTAGACCTATCCTGGCCTCCAAGGTGCACAGGCATGGGAGCCCTGATAAGGCCGGGCTATCGTCTTTCCCTTTCCTTCCTCAAAATATGTCACTCTAGTTAACACTGTTCTCAAGATAAGTCGAACATTCAATTTCGTTTCTCCCAGCACTGTATCAGAAAGTCCTGTGCAGTTCTGACCCATCCTTTTCTTTCCAGTAAATCCCTTATGAGGCTTGTCAAACTTAACATCCATGCCACACGCTCTCATGTGCTTCTTCTGCGCGCCGATCTTCCTCTGACGAGTTTAAGCCATGACACTCGAATGAACCTTCCGAACAACTATGGATCCCGGTATTATGGGTCCATGCAGCAACAAACAAAACTCACAGAGACAAAACGAAAACGCACTCACACCCAAGCATTCAAGTTCAAAACATGACGAAACAGCATTCAAACTCTCATCCCACAAACTCCCAAGAAATGCACGGGCCATTTAATGTCAGCTTTGCTAAAGGAAATAAAACGAATTATAAAACAGCACGTACCCAACGGCCGAGCGGCAGAAAACCATGCACCAGCAGGTGCACAGGCAAATGCGGTTCTCCGCTGCGACTGAGAGCTCTTTGTCCTTTCATGAATGTGTTATACACTCACGTGCAAATTAATTACTGTATCTGCCTCACCAGCAGTTGATGGACAGTGATTGGCTGGAGTTACCGCCAGGTTCGTAATGCTTTTGAAGGTAGTTGTGCCCGGCTGCAAACTTACTGGGTCAAATATCACGCGGCTTTTCTAATCCCGCCAGACGACGCACTCTAAATAATAAAACAAACAGCTTGACGGGTTTAATGGTTATAATGAGAAATATACACAATTAAACTGTCTAGACATGTGTACATTAAATTTTTAGCCTGCCACCTGAACGGTAAGGTGCGATATATTTTATGTAACTGTCCTCTGCCACCGCCAAAGAGTATCAATCTGTCAGATTGGAAAACAGATTGAGAGGACTGTCGGAATTTGCATGAACTACTGGGTGTTCTCGTATCTGCCAGGGTCACGGAAATTGAAAGCTTAACAGGCAATAATTGGTCTTTATGCAGAGATAGCCAATCAGCATTGCGAACTTCCAGTTGTTTATATAAGGGTGTTCTTTATATGATCTACTTCCGGTAAGGCCACGTACTGTTGACTCAAGTGGGGGGAGCTAGATTTGTGATGCGTCAATAGGAAATAACCACAGCTGAAAACAAGTTGCCTGAAAATAAACAACAAACACGTTGAATACATAAAAATACTGTATTCAAGGGAATATAGGCCTATTAAGCAGTTTGACACCATTTGGAAGTGTTATATCTACTCTCTGTTTACATGGGAAAATAAACTGCTTCTGATTTGTCGATGTCTATTTTAAATTGTTCCCTGCGTAAGTTTTAAATGTTCACTAATGCCCGGTTGCACATGTCCGAGTCTTGTAACCCGGAGTTAAATTGATAATCTAGAGCTACCTGAGTCTGGGTTATGAAGCCATTGATCCAGAGTCAAATTCGTTTGCACTTGTCAAGATCAAGTCAGGGTCTGGTGACTCCAGGTTACACTGTTGTGTCTTGAGTGTGTATGCCTGTTTTGCATAGATTCTATTGTGATGTAGCTTTATTCCAATCTACCCACTTCTGTTTCCTTCCCCTGCATGGTTGTGTGTGAAGGCAAACAGAGGGTCACGCCATCAGAACGGGCGAAGAACGTAAAAAAAAAGACTAAAAAACCTGCTGCTCATTTCTTATGTGAACAAACGAAATCTAAAATTAGTAGAGGCCGATACATATTGTGGAAAGTAAACAAAAATGTTAGGATAAGGTCCAGAAGAGGGAAAGCCTCGAAAAAAAATTAGCAACAATTTCAAAGCAAATGTGGAGATGAGGGATAGCAATCGACCAAACATGCATGGGGAAATTTGAAAGATAAAATTGCTCAGTAGAAAAGATCCCCGAAGACAACTGGTGGAGGTGCCACTCCAAAGCGAATATTCAGTAAAGCCAGCGTCCGTCAATTCAGTCATCCCTCAATTTAAGTCACTTTTCAATGCGACATTTTTTTCATTAATTATCGGCATTCTTGAAGAATTGCGGACATTGAAGACATTTATGCACAGTTTTTGTCTTGTATATTATAGTTTACCTATCTTATTTTGCTGCAAAGAATTTGTTATTATAAAATAATTGAGAAAATAAAAAAGATGAATTTGTTCTGCCTTGACCAGTAAATATGGAGGAAAATTTCGAATATATGAATGCCTCCATTTCCGCGAACTGGGAGATTTTTCATCCAGCTTTCGAAGGTGTTTGGGCAGAAAAGTGTAATAACATTTATCGTGATGGTAAACACTGTTTATTGGTGCAGATGAATGAAGTAGGTACTGATGAAACTTTTAATATATGTATTCCATGTTTGGGTGATGAATTTGTTGTGTTGCGCATGAAAATATCGTTGTGGCATCTGCTTGTTTCTTCATTCTCCTTGCCTTCGGTAGTGGGCTCTGTGGTGCCATACCAGGAAACAACTCTTTTTCCCTCATATATACGTACGTGTGTGTGTGTGTGTGTGTGTGTGTGTGTGTGTGTGTGTGAAATCATGGGACCCAGCAGTTATTCTGCTGGCTGCTCCTATATGCAACATACGATCAACCAAATCAAATTTATGCAACTAGTCAAATTATATATATATATATATATATATATATATATATATATATATATATATATATATATATATATATATATATATATATATATATATATATATATATATATATATATATATATATATATATATATATATATATATATATATATATATATATATATATATATATAATGTTCGGAACGAGCGGGACTCGACCTGCAACCTTTGGCGCCAGTCGCCTAGCTGAAATGGGAAACGCACATATCCACTCTATCAAATCCCCATTCTATATATATATATATATATATTGTAAATTGCGTTACTTTCACGTGTATAAATTTTCACGGATTTTGTATTTTTGACCTTTCCCTGTATTTTTATTTTTTTTTAAATTTTTGACGGTGCAACAGTGATAAGGACAAATTTTACCATTTTTTCCGTGTAAAAGGGTAGTACATGTCGTCAACGACATAATTAAGTAAAAGCTTCTTTTGATGGTAAGGGGTTAAAGGTAGGGAGGCATACATACTGATTAATTTTAATTTATATACTTCCTCTTTTACGACATTTTGTTCGGGTTGTCCGTCTGTTCAATCACTGTTGTTACCCATCTGTAATTTGTCTGGACAGAATGTACTACAATCCATCACAAAAATCCGAGAAGGAAAGGTCGAGCACTAGATGTCCGGTTCACCGTAAGAGCATTGGCTTCTGCGAAAAACCTTTTCCATCATCATAATTATGTTTGGCAACGTTTCCTTAATTCCTCAATAAGTTCAAATGTTGCTTGTCTGCACGAGACACAGTGTTAGATTACAATGAGATGTGGGTAATTTGTCTGATGGTGTATGTTAAGGGTTGTTGCTAAGGACTAGGCATATAGAGAAGACAGTTGTGGTCTCCATACGGACTCAATTTATTCCAAATGGTTCGATTGTACTTCAGATTTTTTATATATGCTTCTTAAGTTGAGTTTGGTCCTGTACTTGCTATTGTTTTATTGTATTATGGAAGCATGCTGGTTGTGTGTTTGTCCGTATATGGCCCTGCTGTACATGCGATAAAGTCATTACTGTATGTATCAATGCGCTGGCTGATGCTGCGTCAATTGAATAATAGGCTGATAAAACTGCATCTGTCACATAACCGTGGCAACCACAATTTTTCTTTAGCATTTATCATTAACTTTGTCCGTAAATATGGAGTGGGGAGGGATCTTCTCAATGTGCCGTGTCAACAACTGGGGAAACTACAGTAATCCCACAAGCACCCACATTGCTCATAAGATTGTTGTGAGGAACATAAGACCCACGATAGTATAGAGTGACCAGACCAGTGAACATCTGTCTGCGATAGCTCAGTAACGATATCCATGTATTCTCAAGAAGATGTAACAGGCGTTTGCTGTAATGTTATTTGTAACAGCGTCATAAATATAAATTAGGATGCATGTATAAAAACATGCTTAAAATCGTACCTGTGTTCTCGACAACCATGCAATTCTTACAGCTTTGGACTCTATCGTCAAATATGCCACACTGGCCAACACAGACATATTTCTGACTAAATATAAAGGAATACATGGCAATTTGAAATGAAAAAAGTGCAAACACAGAATCTGATCATGTATAAGAACTTTACCTTTTGGAAACTCAAGGATTGTGGCTGACAGGTAAAAAAAAAACGTGCTTTACAGCCTACGACAATTACAAGCTTGCCAAGTTGTACTTGATATCTGGTTAAGAAAGATTGCATTTTGATTACATTTCCTTGACTTAAAAGCTAATGCCTTTAATTCGTTTTCTGACATGCTATACAGTTCTGCTGTTAATATCCAAAGGTTGTTAGAAACTTTGGCTGCAATAATTTTACGGATTTCAGACTTGCCTGTTTTGCTACTTATTTTTATCATTTTGCAATAATTCTGTTTTAATATTAACCTTTCAGACATTTAAGGTTTACATGTTTTCTGTCAGGTAAACCCCCAGGGGCTATCGGTAGCACAAAGCGGCCGAATACAGTTACACGTTTTCCTAATAGTGCTAAAAATCTGGTCAAGAAATATTAACTATGTTTTGATAACATATTTTTGCTTAAATGCTAATGACTTTCATTCTTTTATGGCATGCCTAAGTACACACTTAATGTTAAACGATTATTCAAATTTGACAGCATTTTCTCAAATGTCACAAAGCTGACCCATTTTGTTGAAACATAGACTCGGGGCTGCCAGCGAAATAGAGCTTTATTGTTCGGTTCGGACACTTTCAAAGTGGTAAGTAGGTGTCATCATGTGGTTTGTTTTACATTTCTGGTACAGGATGTCCATTACTGCAGTACTTGTTAGGACTTCCCTCGGTTTGAACAGTTGGTCCAGCTGCAACTGTTTATTTTACAACCACTGGGACTGCATATAATGTCCCATTTTGTTTCTACTACAGTTATACACTAGCAGGTGGTTTAACTAAGAAAAGCTATCCAGCTACTAACGGTACATACTAGTTCAAGGGTAAGTCAAGTTCTTTCTATTTGAATTTTTGACATAAAAATGTAGTAATTATGTTTAGTTTTACAGGCATTATTCATTCATAATGAAGCACTGCATTTAAAAGCAAAACTTCAAGGATTTAGCTAATTCATTATTTGCCACGTTAATATTTATTCATTATTATGTGTGTTGTCTTTGCTGAATATTTAGGTTAGACAAGGAGCCGCTACTCAGAGAAACATGTGCGGGTACAGGCTCCGAAATTTGTTCTGAGCAGTTACCCGCTGAAAACCCTTTAATTGTATATGAGCTAATACAGTCTATATCCAAATTTTACGGAGGAACGTCTGCAATATGACAATAGTACTTCCATATGTATATAGGTTAGACAGTGACATGAAAGCTTATGGAGAGTAAAGAGTTCGGACTGCGGAAAAGGATAATGACTGCCTGGGGTGGTTCTGGACAAAAAAAACACAAATACAAATATGTACATATACCATGATCAAAGTTACGTTTTATCATTTACTGTTATATCGCAATGATTAAAGCCAAATTGTTAAAATTAAATTTCCTGGTTGCCCCAGTGATAGCGGATTTACTATCCTTAGTTGGGGTTATCCTGACTGCATGTATTTTCCTTTTATAGATTACTTGGTTATATATACTTCCTTATGTCTTTATGTACTGATATGTCATCATATTACCTGTTCTATTGCAGTGTATTACCAAGTTCTTTTCAAATAAAGTTGATCTGAGTCTGAGTCTGGTTACTCTTACAGATGTGAAAAAATGGAAATCTCCTCTCTGTGGTGTTAGGCAAGTCAACGTAAAGCTGGCATAGCCATAAAATAGAGAAAACAGCTGTTTAAAATTCACTGTGTTCGGCGCACAGTCCCAAACCAGGTAAAAACTGATGGGAGACGTTATCTGAAAGCTGAATCTGTACTAAGGTAATGGGCCTACACTTTACCCGGGTTCAGGTCGACCCATGAGGTTGATACGTGTATAAACTGTCAGATATCCAGGAAATACAACCAACATAAGGCCGAATGATTTACTCTAGTGTGCAACATATTTGTTTTTCTGATAAGACTTTCAATCAGTACTAGGAGCCAGGACTCCAATATGTAGTTATGTGTGTCTCTCTCTTTCTCGCTCTCTCTCTCTTTCTCTCTGTCTCTGTCTCTCTGTCTCTGTCTGTCTGTCTGTCTGTCTGTCTCTCTCTTTTCGACATATTCTTGTCTCTGCTGTTTCTAGGAAACAATAGCACCTAGAAACTATGGGTTGACATGACTGTGGCCCTACAAGAGGAAATGTGCCCTAATGCCGTGCAACCATTATGTTCAAGATTAGGCAGTTAAGATGATTGTAGTCGTGTTGCTGTCATTGTCCTTTCTTCAAAAGTATTATAGATGGACACAAAGTTCCGCTTCATTTAGCTACTCATCATACATATAAAAAGAGGAACGTACCTTTAACGAGCAATTTCTAGTTTAACTGCCATGAGGTGCCACTTAGATGTGACACGATGATGATGAGAAATTTGAAAGGGAACCGGATCGATAACCTAGGATATAGCTTATCGTATCGACGAAAATAATGTAGTCGGTACTATCAGTACAAAAACCGTCGTGCATGACGCACTTGGCCTCTTGGCCTGCACTCGAACTCTGAACTAGAAGCAATCTTTGCAATGAAGGTCTTATAGACGGAGTAACTGTACTACCGTTTTAGACAGTTCAAAGGGTTTTGTTTATAAGAATTTCGGATTTTATGTCAAATGGCACAAAAGCTTTTTGAAAGTTTCTTTCCAAAACTTAGTAGACCTCGGCCTAGATCTTATCATGTAGAATGACTTACAAGAGAAGCCAACTACACAGGGACACAGCGCCATGTGCTTTATTTGACGGCTGACGTCCAAGGACAAGAGATGGTCTTTCTGAGGAGGACTACGTCTTCAAAAATTTACAAACCCTAGGCATCACTATTGGCTTTGGGTGTTAAAAACTTATATGTGCGGTATAGTTTGCTTTTTCATCATCATAAAGGCAACTTTGCTGAAGTTATTTGTTTACGACAAATTACATCCCAAAAAAGGCAAGAATGCTTCAACATTCAGAATGTTGATGCTTCCAAGAAGTCCACTCACACTTAACTGTACAGTGATACTAATGCCATTCTTTCTTTTATATGAAATAACAAATCTTCTTTCGCTAAAAGTCAAAGCTTGCCACAGCCACATGGCAGACGTGACAAATTGCTCCTTTAAACACACAAAAAATCCAGAACAACTAAAAGAAACCAACATCCCCCTCCCAAAAAAAATCACCACCACCACCTCACCCCACCCCAAAAAACACCTGAAATTTTCATTGATTATTACCCATCCAGTAGAGGGGCATCTTCTTTAACTGCCCTTCTCATATATATATATATATATATATATATATATATATATATATATATATATATATATATATATATATATATATATATATATATATATATATATATATATATATATATATATTCAATTGAACATGACCTTTAATAGCATAGGCAGTACCCTCTGTGGTTGACAACTCAGCATGTGTGCTTGAGTAAATCTTGATAACTAATTTCCAAAGCTCCAAAAATCCAAACTAGCTGCCCAGTATTAAAGTATAGTGAATATGAATTGTTATTCTGCCTTTTGCGGAGAGAGGATAAGCTGAACTTATTTTTGAAGTCTCATTATCGCAGCAATAATGTTTTTTTCTGGTTGGCAACTGAGTGCGTAACTAGGTTCGATTAATCTATAAAGGGTTTAAAGCCCCCCCCCCCCCCCCCCACCAGCTAATGTAAGATAGCTGCACATCCATTAAAGTGCAGTGGACATAAAGTAAAATATCATTTTTTTCTGAGAGAAAAAAATAAGGCCCTTCATGGTGGACAAACTTCCAAGATACTAAATGGAAAACATATCAAAGATGGCTGTTTGAATATTAAGCTCTGGGATTAAGTATTGATCTTTTTATAACAGCAGAAGACAGAAAAGAAACTGTACACTTACGCAAGTTTAGTTACTTTTGTGATTTCATTCGCGATACAACAGAAACCCCTCTGTCCATAAATCAGCATAGGACATGAAACAGATCTCCTGTATCGCAACTACATTAGACTTCAGACCCAACACTTTGTTCTCAGGCAATTGGTACTGTTCCTGCAGCATGTGATAAAACCAGTCTACTCTGCAAAGCAATCTACATGTAGGACCATAGAAGGCCCTCTCCTGAGGACAATATCGATACATACACTCCTTTATGAGTAACAGTAATTTGAAATTTCGTAGGATAGAAACAATGGTTCCTTCGTTACAGGACGATCAACAGTTTTTTTCAGCTGCCTGAGGTACCAGGTTATCATTATCATCTCATCCCTTATTTGGTCTGCCAAAAATTTCCGAAGCAGCATTACCCATATCTATCAATTCCAAGTCAACAAAGACAGCAAAGAGATTCAAGAGTTATCACAACATCAAAATTCATCTTCCAATACCAATGTGAAAAAAACAAAAAACAAATTTCACTCTGGCGTGAGAAAGGCAGTCGCCCAGAAAAAGGCAACTGGTGCTTTTAAACCGGTTCTGTCAACTTTAAAAAATTCTTCATTATCTACGGATTTAAGTTTTTCCAAAAACATTTTTGCCTAAGCACTTAAAACCCACAATTTATCACTTGTGCCAAAGGCAATTTGATGCCGCACACGACTAGTATGCAGAAGCAATCTGGGAGTCCAAAAAAGGCTTTGACAGTGCGAAGGAAAAAGCTCTTTCGGAATCCCATTTTGATAACTAGTAAACCCTTACGCGTAGTGCGTGGTTTGCCTGGATATAAATCAGTTTCGAAATGCATGTTATACAAAAGTGACAGTTTTCGGGACAAATTTGGGGGAAGAAATCTTGCAAGTCTTTTCAGAGGAGATATGGAAGCCTAAAGGCAGTTCCCAAAGTTTACATTCGTTATTCTTTGGGTGCTGTCCTGTCCCCAGATGCGATAAGGAACCACGGTCGACTTGTTTTGAATCTGTCACTGAATTTAACGTTTCTAAGGATCCAATTTCATACAGTCTCAATCATGCACAATCTTCAAGATTCACAAGTTTTGTGATATGAATTCCTACATTTAACAATTTGTTAACGTGCTCCGGGAATCAACTGTACAGATTTGCCCCCTACTCTAGTCGAGCTCACAGATACAAGATAACTATGTAACCTTTATGGAGAGATTAATAACTGGCTAAGTGCATGTGCATAGATGACGTTGCACAAAGTCTGTGCCACCAAAACAAAGTTTTTTGTATTTTTCTCTGAAAATCCGACTCAAATTGTCTTTCCTTACACTTGCAAGACATGAAATATATTGCCTTGACGTTTTTTCCCCAGCCATATTATAAACAATTAAAGCAGGTAAGGCAGTACAAGAGAATGACTGACACATCAAATGCATTTGTGCAGAGCCTTTCATTTTGCAGGGTGATGTATATTTTATTTCATTTGGTTTACCACGGAATGATAACGCGAAACAGATTTTGCATTGTTTTCACATTTCGCAATCAAACGTTTGTTTTTTCCATTTTTTTTTTTCATTATGGAGACATCGCGTCCAGAGGAAGTGAGAAACTAAAGAAAGAAATATTTTTAAAAAATCAGAAAATCAACAATAAAATTCACATGATATTATAAAAGATGCAAATCATAATCGAGATAAAATCGGGGTTACGCTGATAGCATGTGCACTCGAGGTGAACTAAAATACAGCAAATAACGCAGCGGGAAAATATATGCTCACAATGTTGCTTTTAATTCTGCAGGTCGTCCCTCTCAGATACAACCAGGCAAACTGTGAAACGATGCTCCCACAGTGCATATTGTAAATAATGTATTAAAAATAGTTCAACATATTATAATTGAAACAACATTTGGTGCTCTAGCGTTGCACGCGCCTTCGGAAATTGGGGTTCCAGTATTCTTAGGGGTAAGTGGCTACCAGTCTCATATATGATAACAGAATGGAAGCTGCCATTTTGGATTTCCTGTCTAGCAATGCCTGCAGTGTTTTCTCAGAAATATCTACTTTTCATATGCATCAATGTTTTAGTTGTTTAAAATGACTTCTTTCATCAACGCATGTTTAAACGTAGACAAAGAATTAGAAAACTGCAATAAAATGTACATTAGGCAACACCTCATTGAAGAAATACCTACCTGTATACATGACCTAAAATGTTAAGATCGTTTTAGTTCCCTTTTGTTCCGACCGGACATGTCTGAGTATTTAGTCACTTTGCAAATCCCCAGCATAGAAAATGCTACACACTGTCAACTGCATAAAATAATGACTTGAGTCGAAAAGATTACAATTCGAATAATTGCAACTGAAAGAAGTATTGGTTTATCAGTGTCAAGGTCTAAGTACAAATTTTATTATCACTAGGTAGCCTTCGAAATCCCTTGTTCAACATGTTACACGGTACCACTTGGATCCTTTTATTGTAGGCATTTATGAGCTGAAGAACACTACGAATTGGGGTACTGCGAAACCTCATTATAACGACATTCAGATGTACGATATATTTACTTAACGACACAAGTTTCGAGGTTCTTCAAGTAAAAATTCCCTATTATATTTTGAACCACTACATATTTTGTAGGGAAAATTGTGTCAATATAATGAGGTGTGACTGTATCAATAACAAATTCTTTCAACAAGTTAACAAATCACTGCAATATTAATTCATTCAAATATCTAAAAAGCTCGCCCCCTTTCCACACACACACACACACACACACACACACATACATACATACATACATATACATATATATATATATATATATATATATATATATATATATATATATATATATATATATATATATATATATATATATATATATATATATATATATATTAATATGCGTGGTACATCCACATGCATAACTCGCAAAAACAACACAGATGTGGGGTTAAAAGCTTTGCTAATTGTATTTAGTTCTCCTCAGAAACCCCTTGTTTAGTCTGTTTGGTTGGACAGGTCCCTATGAAGACAACGGTTCTGTGAACGTTTGTGGTGCATGTTTAGTTCTCTTTAAATCATTCGAACGATAGGCTTATCTGCTGAAGCCCATCTTTTTTTTTCGAACAAAAACCTTCCACAGACAAACCTGCCATTTTACATTAAATAAGAAATTCTTGTCAAAAAGAAAAGGAAAGTAACTCGTCAACTCTCTCAATTTGTGATATAGTTTCTCAATGTACTAGATCTACATTTCCAACATCGTTTCGAGTTCAAAAGAGGTTTGCAGCAGAGCAAACATATGAACAACTCCAACATGACGATGTTACAGGGAGAACTGAGTACACAATTTTCGTCGATACGACAAAGTGGATCCCAGACTCGCAACCCGGGTTCATTTCTATATTTTCATGAAGTCAGCTTTAAGCGGCAACAATTTGTTTTTGCTCTGTTTGTTGGAAAAAAATCGATCGTCTGATCTATGACTATTGAACTGAACCTTTTGAAATATTTGAAGGTAACGTTATCCAAATGTGCGTCCCTTCTTCGTATTAAATTGCTCGTATTTCCAGGACCAATGTCGTCTATTATTGCAGACTTGCAGTGAAGCCTTGAAATTGCGCTTTGGTCTATCGCTCACATTTGGATTTTAGGTTTATTGGAATGTTTAACGATATATATATATATATATATATATATATATATATATATATATATATATATATATATGGGGGCTGCAAGATTTACGCTTTCTCGGTATGTGTGCAGGTTGTACATTGCACGTGGGTATTACGGGAAACCAGGCTTAACTGCTGAACAACGGTATGGAGAGTAAGAACTACTGGTCATCTTTTCAGGGAGCTTAAAGCCGTGTTTATCAGTTCATTACTATCATCATCATTAACATTATTCATTCATTTATATTTTTCTCCCCTGTGAAATTTGCAGGCTATAGTATTGTGTCTATATTGTTTTGTTACTTGTTCATGTATTTTGTTTGTGTATTTGCAACATATCAATGTAAGTTTGATGTAGCAATAAAGTTCAAAGTTTACATGTGTTGAGAGAGTGAACTGAGCTAAGTACTGAACAGCAGATTCCCATGAAAAATCTGATAACATTATAGTCTGTTTAATTCCATGACTGCCAATGTCTGTACTACCGAGGTACGCAAGCTATGGACCATCCTTTAGCAGTTTATTCTATCGGTGCATAACTGAATATCTATCTCACACTTGGAGACATTCGATTTCAAGATTCGGGGTTGGTGGTGGGGTGGGGTGGGCGGTGCCCCCTGCTCCACACAGTCTGACAAAGTGGCGAAACGTTTCCTGCGTCGCCTCTTGTCACAAGTACGCCCGGGCAATTACACCCATAAGTACTTTTTTAAAATTTTTATGCGAATGTGTAGATTTCTCATACGTACGAATTAAGACTGTAAGAGTTGTTTGTAAAACGCCATGGCTGTTGTAGTCAGAGGGTTTCAGACAGAACTACAGCAGCCTATCACTGCTGCCACCCGCATTCGATCCAACAGTACATCGAGGGTCGGAATTTCGTGTCGGTTCGCACTTGGCAGTACATGGCAAGGTTTCCGAACAGCTGTGGCGCACCATAGGTTTGCTCAGGGTACTGCGGTATCCTCCTACGTTACGTCAGAAATAATTTGGCTGGCTAACAATAACCTACTGGCCCCTGTGGAAAAACAGTCTTTGCAATCCAGTATGAAGATGTTCTATCTTCTTCATCATGATTAACAAATAAATGGCATAATGCTAAATTATGTGGAAATGTATGACTGAACATGAATAAAGATTTTAATAGGGGGGGGGGGGTACTTCAAGAGTAGTGACTCGTACTTTTGTGAGTTTTTTGAGTTAAACAAATCAACGCGGGCGACTTTCTTGAGCTCCCGAAAGTAGCCTTTCAAAATTCTTTTACTGACTGAACATAAATAGCCGCTTTAAATTTATATATTTAGTTATCTTTCTAATTGCACTGATTTGGAAAAGATTTGTTGGCCCAGTTTTCAGCTATGCTGGTCTCAAGAAAATCTTATTCGGAGATTTTCACAAAGAAAATCTTATAGATTTGTGCTGCAACAGTAAATTTAGACCCTTAGAATAGTGGTCAGAATCCAACCCCTTACACAAATTGTATTATGGGTATTTGAGGCCCATAATTCCAAGTGATCACGGTGAAAAGTCATGGCCAACATATGGTACCAGAATTATGGAAAGACCAACTGATCTTTGTTAAAATAACTGATCTCTGACTCTTGATTTCCAAAATTTTTTTCAGAAATACAAAAAAAGAAAATAAAATCACAGTGTGAACTATTTGCCAGATATACACAGGTAGGGACAAAATCAAAATACTTCCATCCTGTGCGTACCTTTGCTAGCAATAGCTATAATAACGTTGACTTCAGTATTTGTCAGTGCCGGTGCAGATAGATTGTGTTTGCTGGAATGGTCTCTAATAAGTGAAGTGCCCAATCATTTAATCATCGCCTACGTGAGTTCAACTGACATGCAAAAAACTTCTTTGGTTTCTGCAATTACGAAGTGCATATATGCATATACCACACACACACACACACACACACACACACGTACAGCCTCATATATATATATATATATATATATATATATATATATATATATATATATATATATATATAAACATGCCAGTAAATCTGTGGTATAAAATATGCTGTGGCTGCAGATTTTAGTTGCAGCAAAAGCACTTCGGGACTTCAGAGGTTTAAATGCCAAGTGTCAGCATGCCAGGAAGTGGTTGAGTGATCACCGCTCTTGCTTAAGGTTAGAGACCACAGTTGTGATTGGCACAAGATCCGTCATTGTGAAAATACTGTGTTTTCAGCATGTTGTAGCTTCTGTTTAAATAAAGTTAGCTAAGTCAGGTTTGCTGCATCAAATAGTTGCTTCATTGGTGGTCATATAGGTGCACTGTATTTCAGGTCAGGTGGGAACTTTATGGTGGGGAAAACAATGATGTGACCCTGGCAAGAGCACAGTTCATCCACCTGCACAAAGCTGACATCCGGGTGTTGTTTCGTATTTCAATTATCACAAATTAACAAGCTGGGAATTATATGACAAAAATCCATCCATGTTATTCCGACATTTTGATCTGTTAAATGCCGTTCACGGAATTTTAAAATACCAAAATGCTTATGTTTTAGACTGAAAAATGCTATTAGGAAAAATAGAGGGGTTTATAACTGAGGTATGTGGCCTTAAGTTTTGATTGGTCAAGATGTGCCTGCTTGATTGGGTCAGGAAGTGAAAGGCGATCACAGTGGGGATAGGATTAAGCTTTAGGGGCAGTCTGTCACAAATAAAAAGGACCGGGTGCTGTAGATCAGGTTCAGACATCAGAATTTGACTGGCCCGTGCACATAGATATCTAGGTGTACGTTACATTTACAGTGGAAGTGTTCCGGCTGCAACCTGTCATTTACCAATGTAAGTATTGACTTGTTGAGAGCTTTTATGTGCTCCAATATTTTGTAATTGGTTTGCCTATATTTGGTTCACCCTGGATAATGTAGGCGTCCAGATAAACCATTTTTGAGTTCAAGTTTGCTGAGCTGTAACACATTTAATATTTTGTAAATCTTGGTATAATTCACCAGTTGAATATCGAAGGCTTATAAATAAGCCATTCTGAGCACTTGTATGCTCAATTACATATTTTGTATTCTCTGAATCGTGAGGGTCGCCAATTGAATAAAGTAAGCTCTGAAATAGCCAATTTTGACACATGGACACCAGTATAAGTATATTTTACAGAACTTTGGTATCTCTCCAATGTGGCATTTTGTGCAGTGTATTTGTCAAGTGTTTGTCATAAGATTGCACAGTAAAACCTTTAAATTAATGTGATCTTATGTTTGGTGATAGGTAAGACCAGGTGTAAGAAAATTGAAAACTAAACCAGTTTCGCCGTTGTAATTAAAATTTGGGTTTTCCCACAAATCACAAGATAGTGTTCCAGGTTTTATAATTTTTTCTGATATTGCTCTTGAGGTTGATTTTGAGGTGCAGCCCTGAGGTCGACTGGACAAACCAGGGCACAGGACCCACCACTTCATGTGAAAACCATGGACATTTAAGACAAACTATCTGTGTCCGCTGTTTTCGCCGTTGCTGTGTTTTCTTGTATAATGTGAGTGATTTTATATTTAAATATGTACCCAAGGAACAGATTAATCTCATGTCCAAAGAAGTAATGTGTATATCCATTTTACACATGATTTAACAAATGTCTAAGCTAAGGCCTAACAAAAATATATGTGTGGTCCCGGTAACCTGACAGACCCTACTAAAAAGACCAACCCCTAAAATGAATGAAAAAATCCTACTTTCTTGCTGCCCTTTCCTTATAAAATTGATCGACCCAGGCCGGTGCTAGAGACTCAGTCAGAAAAAGAAGTGGCCCCAAAACGGTACAGCTTTTTAAAAAATCATACACAAGTGCCCTCAAGGGCCAAAGCAAGGCATGCAGGAGGGGCTATGGGGATATCCCCCGCAAAATGTTGAATTTGAGCCTGCAAAATGATGCATTCGTGTGATTTTGACTTGAAAATCCTGCCTTGACATGGTTGACGAAATCACAGCATTTAGTCATTACTAAACTGATTTAGCTATTTTCCATCAGATTGTACAATAATCTAATGGAAAGTAGCAAAAATTAGTAAAAAATAAATTAAAAAAGACCATTGCCATTTTATCAATTAAAATAAGGCAATTTTTGTATGTATACATGTTACGCTTTAAAGAATTGTTGCACATATATTCATCATATTTATAATTCGGAGAAAATTAACAGATAAAATATCATGCAATTAGTAAATTGTGTATTTTCTTTACAAAAGCAACAGGAAAAAATACAGTAAGATAGTGACTAGCTAGATGCACTAAACTTTTATCACTGAATGTTGAGTGATTGATTGATAATATTTTACTCATGCACATGAAAAGAGTGAACAATATTGGCATACTAAAATACCAAAAAAAAAAAAAAAATACATGTATACACATAGACCAGTATGGTGCAATATAATTGCTGAAAGCTGAAAACTATGAAGCATCAAATGGGAGCACCAACAGCATTGGAAATGTTGCCTTGGCTTATTTTCATGGTGAACCACAGCATGAAAATAGCAAGTGTGAAGTCAGAAAAATTTTAAGTTGCTTTGCACAGTTTTGTAGCTAAAATGCTTTAATTATTTATGAATTAAAAGATAGATCTAAAATTTCAATAAATAAATAAATAAATAAATAAATAAATAAATAAATGAATGAATAAATAAATAAATAAATAAATAAATTAATTAATTAATAAATAAATAAATATATAGATAAATAAATGAATAAATGAATAAATAAACAATTAAACAATAGAATAAAAGATAGATAAATAAATAAGTAAACAAATAAATAAATAAATAGATCAATAAATAAATTAAAAAAAGTAATAAATATAAAGCATAATTTTATACACTAAGATACTGAATAAAGCAAGTTCCCTTCAGTACCCCCATCTCATGCATGAAGAAGGATTTTACCTTATTTTTGAAAATGTTCTTACATTCACTCTCTTTGATACATGTATACCCTTGCAGGTTCTTCGTGGTCATGGTACAGTAGTACCTGCAATGACCGACCCCAGTCCCCAAGGTTGGACGACCACCTGGTCAACACGCCCAGTTTTCACCCCCCTCCATAGCATTTCTATCTTTCAAAAGAGAGAGTTTGCAGAGCATTTGCCTGAAGACGATGTATCTGCACCAACTTTGGTTTTTAGCGAAAATCAAGAAAACTGATATCCCTACCTTGGAGTTGCAGGGATAAATTCAACCAACCAAAAGCAATCAACCAGTCAATCCTTGGCACGGGCGGTTTTGCATTGTTAAATGACCTGACACGAACGACCACAGTGTTGTCCAACTGGAAATATCTGTAGCAAGTTAAGATGCCCTGGAGCATTTTCTAAAATTCTTCACACAAGAAATACTTATTTTGGTTTCATGTACTTTAACCCTGTCCTCACCCCTGCCCCCAAGTTCGTTCCACTGGTTATTTACAAACTATTGAGTGCGGAATGCACTATTTTCAAAATGGAAGCCAAGCCTATTGGATATTTTGAGGAGGTAGTATCCAAAATATATGGGTGTTTAGTGTTTAGGAAATTTTTAATTTGTCGAATGAATGTAATGTACAACATACAATGGGACTTTTCCAGAGTGGGCAATAGCTGAAAATGTAAATACAACGACAAACAGTTACCAGTTGTAGGCCACAGAATATGGATGTTGTATCAGACACTGAAATCGCCCTCAAGCGACAAAAATAAGTGATAGCAATAGGCTGGGTGACAAGCGTCCCACTGCAAGACTAAGCTTAGTGGAAAAGGTTGCCCCGATAGTGGATACAGGTCCGAAATTACCAGCTGGTTTTTATATAAGTGGTAATAAAAGTTTCTATCATTGTGCTCTGTTCACGGCAATAAAGTCGGTGTTTCTCCGTCATTGGCAAAAGTATCTACTGCTAAATCTAATCAGTTACTGTTCCGTGTGTGATAACAAGGATATCAGGAGAGCAGAGAAGTCGCTGGTGGACGATGTCTACCCACTCACAATGTATCATTGTGCGGTAATATTACCATGTAGATGACACGCTCCAAAATTAGCATATTACTGTTGTTCTGAATAAAGTATATCATCGAAATTATCTTGTACCTTTTTTCTCAATCAATCAATAACGGATCTTATTATCACGAAAGTCAAAACTCATCCTGTCTGGTGGTGTATTTGAAACCCATACATGTTGACTGGAAATAGGTCTTTAGTAAGAAAGCTTTAAATTAAACCATGTAAAAGCATTGCTCATGTATGGGAGTGAATGTGTTATAATGTGAATATCTGTGTTCGCATATTACATAAAATGTTACCATTCTAAAGAATAAGTAGACTTGTCCCTATGAAGAAAAGAAAGGAACAAATGACGTAAATAGCAGCCGGTTGCTTTAAAATGTTGCTTTCGATAATGATATTTTCTTCCATAGAATACCCTTTGAGTTAGTGACAGCCATATGTTCAAATTTACTATATCTATAAGTTTCCTGCAAAAACATTTATTTTGAAGTCCAGTACAAATGATGCAAGCAGCATACTAAAAAGGTGAAACGTGTCAAAATGGCATTGCAAGTATATATGTAAAAAGCCATCAAGTTTAAGAGCAAAAGATACTCATTGTGAAGCCACTGCTACATGTATATGCAAACATAACGGTGCCACCGAATTTTAATATCAGGAGCTAGTCTCCCAACTTATACGGATTTGCGGCATTCGTGCATGGGACTTTTGGGACACTCTTTTTTATTTTTGATTGTCTAGAAGATGTTGAGGAGGTACATTTCGTCCACGTCGGGATGAGAACCGTTGTTCTAATGACTGTCTTTTAAAACACAGCTTTGCATTAACCGTCCTTATTCTAGGATTCTGAATGGCAAAACTGATGATTTGCATCTTACCCAAGAAAGGTTTGAATAAAACCAAGCTCTGTTCTCAATTAGTACACTAAATATTATAATTGACTTATAAACAATTCGGAGCCCAATGATTAAAAAAGATGATAATTTTATAAATCAGCCGCCAGTCCCTCTTATATTTCCCATATGTCGAATTGCAAATTAGAATGGGCTGATCAGAAATATGTTCGTCTCCTTGAACACTGAATCATCATTATCATGTTCGCTGATCACCCCTTTGGTAAGTCATAATTATTGCAAGAGCCCTGGTTTTACAGTAAGGAACGCCACCACGAAACATCCATACCTTCAACTTGAAGACAACATATATCTTTTAAAGATGAAATAATGATGTTTCCTAGGTGCTGAAGGAAGCCTCTTTTATTTTTTGTATTTCATCCCCATGCCATTAGAGGCATCGATTAAGCATGCATTCCTATGAGTAACTTGTATCTAATTTTTTGGCTTTTTGTAAAAAAAAAACAAAAACAAAACAAAACAAAACAAAACAAAACAAAACACCCCCCCCCCAAAAAACAACCCCAAATACAAAAAAGCACAAAATGAAACAAACAAAAAAGTAGGCTTTACCCCCCAAAGACATCGCTGTTACTGCACTTCATATATTGGGGGGGGGGGGGGAGGGAGGATAAAGTTAAATGCTTTCTGGATCAACTACTGTTGTCAAAGCCAACCCTTAAAAATCATAAAAGACTGAAAGCTTGCTCTAGATAAGCGAGACCATCCATGTAGGTTTTATTCTGATGGATAAAATTTTTTCTTGGCTTGCTCAAGATCGTTAATAGTGCAAAATGATGCCCTGTGGATTTTCTATTACTGCAAGTAAATTAATAGATGGCTATTTAGCCGACCGTGAACAAAGGATTGAATACAGAGGTCCTTTCAGTCAATGGACAAGCATATTGACAGGGGTCCCCAAGGGAGCATCCTTGGTCGTCTGCTCTTCAACATTTTTCTGAATGGCTGCTTCTTTCTTGACGGCAAATGAGATCTTTATAATTATGCGGATAACAACAATTTTTCTGTCCATGATCAATATCTTAGATCGTTAAAAGATACTCCAAAAACAGCTGCGAAAATGGTATTAAATGGTTTAAAGACAACCTAATGAAAGTAAATGCTGCCAGGTTCGACGCTATGCTACTCTCTCCTAAAACTCTAGGTCATCCAGATAATTACTATTTTGGAATAGAAGGTGTCAAACTCAAGCCAGAGAAACCTATAAAGCTAGTAGGTGTTTATTATAAACTGAAATACCACGACCACATTATTTGCATAATGTAACCAGGCTTCTAAACAGATAATTGTAGTAAGACGTTTCTCTACAATACTAACACACAAAAAAATGTTAATTTTAGAGGATTTCACTCTGTCCAACTTAAATATTGTCCTCTTGTTGGGCACTTATGTGAACAAACTGATATACACTTAATGGGAAAGATACAAGAACGTGCACTTCTTTTCTTCTTGAATGCATGATCACAAGGCTTCCTACTCTGAACTCTCTTCACGAACAAGCAAGTCGTATCTATATCTACGTTGCCTACGTAATTATCCCTTGAAGTTTTCAAAAAGGACACCTATGAGAGCCCAATTTTTCTGGAAAATTTGTTTGAAAGATATGAAACTACAACCTGAGAGATGATAGTAAGATCGAGCAGCCTGTTTCAACACATCCTATGGTAGAAAAGCTCTTCGCTGCCAAGGGGCCAAGCTATGGAACGTTCCCACCCCGACCCCCATATCGAAGAAGGAACTACCCTCATTCAGTTTTTATATCTTAAACATGGCTTGGCCCTTCATGTAGATGCTCTTTATGCTGTCTATGTCGCAGCACGATGTAAAGTGTCCGAGTTCTTTTCGTCAAAAGGACCGGGTATATATATATATATATATATATATATATATATATATATATATATATATATATATATATATATATATATATATATATATATATATATATATATATATCCATTTTTGGTAAACATCTTGGCTTCTGATTGGTTGAGGGATATTCACTTTACATCAAATTTCATGGTCTTGACTTCCTATCGCTATATTCAGTGCTCCCCGTTGAAGACAGCAGGGCAGCTATAGTTAATGACTGCTCCCATAATGCAAAGTGCGCTCCCCCAGTGAGGCCCACATGCGTGTTTCTGCGGGTGGCACCACTAAATTGAATTCCCCATAGGCGGCCATTATAACACATCCTGACGTATCTGAGAGTGAGAGCTTTAACTTTAATGAAGACTATGCTCACCAATTAAGTTCAAGTCTGACTTACAAAATAAGAGGCATTAACACATATGATGAGCACCAAACTTTTGATTTTGGCTCACCTGAACGCAGTCATGTTGGATTTTCACCTGTCCGCACCCAATATCACCTTAAAATTTCCGACCATCCCGGAAAAAGAAATATGCCCAAAATTAATTATTCAAATCACTCTATTTTGTGATGGCAAAATCTGAATTAAAATTATATGTAACGGATTTTAGCCTACCACAAATTCCACCACTCTGGTCAAGCCAAATCCTACAGTGCTGGTCATTAGACCTTCGTGCTGCCCTCTGTGGCCAATTCAGGGGTGCAACCTGAGTCAACCTTGGGGCTCTTACCAGGGCCTCGGTTTGGCATCGGGAGTACCTATGTGACCATACACAAGCATGTGGACCCGACTTAAAGTATGGCATGCCAATTAATTAACATACTAGAAAGGTAATGCCTCAAGCGTGAGGAGATTAATGTTGTGTGGGCAAAAGGATGTACTGCAACCACTGAAGTATTTGGTTAGTTTAATAATGAAATGCGATAGATATACAGGAAGCCACTGAATACCATATTTTACTTGCCACTAAATTGAAATGAAACACATTTTTGCTGAATCCCTGAAATTATCACTTGTTGGTTCTGTGATTAGGAAATGTAGTTAACATGTTGAAGTTGAGAAGACAGATACATGCATATAATTATATGCTTCTATAGGTAAGACTCAGTGATAGAATTTTGTATTTTATTTATCATTGACTCACACAGCTTGGGATCTCTATTCACTCAAGATCTTTTTTATTCATAGGTGTCTGTCATCCTTGATTGGGTTATCATTTTAAGTTTACTTGAAATCTTTTACAGTGAAACCTCTCTTGTAAGACCAGCCCTAGGGATGACCAAAATGTAGTCTCAAGACAGGTGGTCTCTCATAGGAGGTAAAAAAACAAGAAAAGTACTGAGCAAAGTATTTTGAAAATGTGGTCTTTCAAGGAAGGTGGTCTCTCAAGGCAGGGAACCAATGTATTTGTGTGGGGGTGGGATATAGCTTGGTTTTATCGAGTTATAGTGTAATCAAGGGAAGCTAGGACACCTACTGATGTACAGACATGCAAGGATTTTTTTTTTGTTGTGTAAGGTGATTTATCTGACAACAACCTTTTTGGTTGTTTTTCTCTGTTGGCATGTGGTGAATTATGTCATGATGCTTTGTACCCAGCAATACAATGTTTTTTCAATTAAATTATAAAAATACGCACATATATTCCATGAAGAACCATCACCACGATTACATATGTTTACCAGTATCCATGACACTTAGAGCTAGTTGCCCATGTAAGCCAATCAGATTGCCCGATTTGGGTCATGTGACCCTTCCCCTTCAACTTTTATATCACATATTTTATTGTTAATTTTTGCTGCAAACCAATTAGTTCTTTGCTTGTATTGCTCTCTTCTAAGGCTCAGAGCTGATGATATAGAGTTTTGAGGATTATACAGACATTAACAGGTAAAGATTTCAGCAAAAAACTTGGGCCCCAACACAGGATATGACTAAATCTGACCCATGGAAGCCTGTCTGCAGCGTGATTTTCATTCAGGATGGAAACATGACTGTGACTGGGTAGTCAGTTACACATCTGGATGTAATTACTGACCACAAATATTCACCATTGGGCTAAGGGACGCAGGGGGACAGGGCTGGAAGAGGATGAATGAGGGAGAGTTCAATTTCCAGATTTTCTGTTGGGGAGGGGGTAGGTTAACCTTAAATTTCTTTATTGGAGTTAGCACACACTAGTGTGATATATAAAATATTTGTGAGCAATTAATTTTAATTCTTACTATGATTTTAGCTAATTTTTGCTGATGGGGGCCTGTTGATATGAGGGTGGGTGTCGGATTTCTTGTTGCTTAGGGGTGGGCCAAAATGGCCTTTAACCGCAATTTTATGAAAGTAGACTTGTCTACCAGTACAAAAGTATCATACATGGTGATTCCATGTCAAGATCTATAAGGGGTGTATGTCCCCAGAAAGTGACCACCCCTTTTTAGAAATATGGAAATATGAGGTCATCTCAGACTCCCTTGTTCATCAAGCTAACAAGTGGGCTGAGTGCAAAGGGAATATTACTTATGGGCACAGTAGATATCTAGGTCTCTAAATCTGTAAGGGATTAGGGTTTCAAGGAAAGACTCCAGCAAGTTTAGCTAATTTGAAAGTAGGATACAGCGGAATTTTTAGGGGGTACCCCTTAAAAGTGTGTGTTTGAGCTGCCGCCTATTGGGTCTATGGGCTGACTCTATGGATATTTTACAGATGAAATGAACATATCAACTCTCAAAAAGCATTAGACATTCACAAGTTATGCTTTCCTTTCGGTAAATTACGGATTATATACAAACATAAAAGACTGGGTCATGAAAGATGCATAGGTTGTTTTTGTGTCCGCCCATATTTGATTTTTCTGGATGCTGATTGGCTGGCTCAGTATGGATACACTTTGATAAAGAGGATGCTCACAGTAAGTGTAGACTCATTATGGGGATGTGTGTGTGACTGCCTTATCAGAAGACAAGAAAAGGGCGAATTTACTAGCCGCTGGGGCACATCTTGGAAAACAGCCTGCGAAGTGCATGTTTCCCCACCTATCATCAACAGTAATAGAGACTAAAAAGAACTTGGTACCAAAGGGTACACACAAGGCAAATGATTGGCAGCCAGAACCCTGAAAAAATACTTGACAGAACTTTCTTCTGGTGGAAATCACTCTAAAACTAGGGACGGCGACGGTGTTTCTGCTGGGCCTTGGGGCGAAGCATGGTTCCCGATTATAAAGTTCGTTGCATGGTCTGCATTAGGATGAAACAAAAATGGGATCAAATCATCAGTAAATGGTTTGGAGTAGACCAAATCATTAAATAATTTACAATAGCCTCGTCCGTGTGTCACTGTATATACCATTTCATTTTGTTTCTCATGTGACTTGAAACAAAGATATTATTATTATTATTATTATTATTATTATTATTATTATTATTATTATTATTATTATTATTATTATTATTATTATTATTATTATTATTAACGGCTAGCACCGAAGAAAGCGAGGGCAGCTTTAATCCTTATGGTATCTTCTTCTTCTTCTTCTTCTCCTTCTTCTTCTCCTTCTCCTTCTCCTTCTCCTTCTCCTCCTCCTCCTCCTCCTCCTCCTCCTCCTCCTTCTCCTTCTTCTTCTTCTTCTTCTTCTTCTTCTTCTTCTTCTTCTTTTTCTTCTTCTTCTTCTTCTTCTTCTTCTTCTTCTTCTTCTTCTTCTTATGATTATGATTATGATTATTTAGGAATAGGATAAATGGCCCGGGGGCCGGCATTAGACCTATAGTATACAGGACGTAAAATCTGAACGTGCATTAAGCGTGCGCAGCGTGATTATTAAAGTCAAATAATGTGTTATCTATGTAACGTAATTTTTGTCCAGTAAGTATTTTTTCGCTGAGGAGAGCCGTGAGGTCGACAGCTGCAAAAATCTGGTGCTGAGAGCTTTTATTGTTATTGAAATAGAAAACACACTATATATAAACATATATATATATATAGTGTGTGTGTGTGTGTTTACCATGCAATATACAATATAATGTTCACTTAGCATACAACTGGTAGTTTCCAGTTTTACTATCAATCTTGAAAAGTAATTGGTAAAAAACCTGGGGTAATCAATATAAACAAGTTACAAAATATTATGACCATTTTGTGACAGCATGTTGAGTGTTCTGGCGTTTTGCAGGTGGCTGACAGTGATTTGTAGATTCAGCTCGTGTACGGTTTTTATAACCGGGAGTGATATGATGGGGATGTAGGTTTGTTTTGCCACTATTATCATCACCATAAGCACAATTTATATAGTTGCCATCACCACCGTGACTATCATTGTCATCACCATGACCGTTATCATTATCATCCACATGACCTTCATTACATTTTTGTCACCATCAGCGTGACCATCTTTACCATGATCTTCATCGTGATTTTTATCATCATCATCATCATCATCATCATCATCATCATCATCATCATCATCATCATCATCATCATCATCATCATCATCATCATCATCATCATCATCATCATCACTGATTGTTTTTTATCTTCATTTTCAGTTGACTTACTTGCTTACCCAAGAGTTCAGGTGGCAAAGTGGCACATACACACTTGCTAGCTGTGGGTAATACAACATGATAATTTACCCCAGTGTTTGCTATGGAAATACATTGTATATGATACTCGTGGGATGGCGGAAGTTCTATGCAGTGGACATTTTTTTTCTATGGAAAAGTTCAACCACATTGACAAAACACATACATTGGACATAATAATGTTGCAATGACATATATTTTTACATCTGCTCCCCAACTGGTAATTTTGATATGTTTTGCAAGTGATGATCAAAATTGTCTACACATATGCAGAGAAGGTATCTCTGTGGCTCCTCAAGAATTGACTGATTTTGAAACGAAGTACGGAATGTACTGCTTCCATTTGGAATTTGGAGCATGAAAGGATCAACTGCCCTAAAAATAATTTACATCACCTGCAATACGGAAAAATAACTTTATTTTCTTTCAACATGGATGGTGAAAATATATGCCTCTGGTCATATTTTTTTCTTACCAGCAGTGACCGGCACAGGGGTAAAAACTGTATGACAAGAGATAGGGCATACCTGCATGTCTGTAATTTCAGGTTGAAACATGTACACTTACCCATGTTAAAAATATCAAAGCTCTACAAGAATCAATTTATGGAAAATAAGAGTAAAATAAAATATATTTTTTGTTTAAACATATTTATTTCATCTGGATCACCAAAATAGTACAAGATAGACTAATCGAGTGGTTCTCCAGTACCAAGAGAGACACACAGAGTATACACAAGACACACAGTACAGTACAATGAGAATGTTAACAAAAATATACCATTAGGAGGGAAAACACATCGAGGAATAAGATGTTAAGGGTATGTAATGACAATACGAGTATAAATCACCATAGGAAGTGTTCTAGATAAGGAAAGCTATTAAATAGAACAAATTCACCATGAGCAGGCATTTAGATTTAAAATCCGAACCTTCGGGTCTCTATAATAAAGAGCTGTGCTGCATTAAATATACCTTCATTTGTGTCCTTGGGTAAATCTTTGCCATCTTTGGTGAAACATGTAATCAAGATGTCGCTTGCCAAATAGGTAATAAGGGTAGGATTTACTCCAGGGGCCAAGAGATGACAGACAGTGTTCAATAATTTGAGTCTTGAAATTAAATAACGGGGACAGACTAGAAAATAATGATAAGTATCCTTGTCCGGGGCAGTACAGGTACAAGAGGGAAACGGGACAATATTGAATTAGTGAAGATGAAAAATAGTCAGGTTAAATGTCAATACACAAAAGGGTATTTTTTAATTTAGTTTTAAATATTTCCAGGGATGCTGACTGTCTGATGTCTAAGGGTAGATTATTCCAAAGTTTGATGCTTGACGGGAGAAAAGAATATGTGTATATCAAAAAAAGAAGGGGACCTAGGATAGAACCTTGAGGCACGCCGGTCTCGACTGGTAACCAGGAAGAAGAATGACCACATATAGAAACGCGCTGGAAGCGGTTCGAAGGTAACTCTCTATAAATTCTACAATGGGATCCGAGAAAACAAGTCGCCTCATTTTGAAAAAGAGGCCTTCGTGCCATACATTATCGAAGACTTTCGATATATCTAGAAAAACCATGCGCGCTTCTTTACCTAGTTCTAGGCCATTTTATATATTATGAAGAATAAAGACAAGTTGATGGACGGTTGAGTCATTTTTCTTAAAGCTGGAATTTTTTGCGGTAATTAAGTCGTTTTTCGTCAAGTACTCATAGAATATATTGCACACTAATCGTTCGAAAACCTTTGAAACGTAACAGAGGAGAGAAATGGGTCTATAGTTTCCTTTTTTGCTTGTTATTCTTTTTGAAAACAGGACATAAGTTGGACATCTTCTAGGGGGCCGGGAATTGTGACCTTAAGAGAGAAGTGTTGAATAATAGTGCAAGAGACTGACATACACTGGGAGCAGTGTTTTTCAATAAAATGTTGTCTATACCATTTAGTCCAGAGGCGGAGTTGCAGTTAAGTGACAGCAAGACTCTTCCGATACCAGCAGCATCGAATAGGAAAGTGTTTAGACGGGCATCAGTTCTAAAAGTAAATTCAGGTAGGGGAAGAGGGTCATGGGGGGGGGGGTGCATTGATTGGCGAAATAATTATTAAAGAGATCACTTTTTTTTCAAATTACTTGATATCACTTTGCCGTTGTCGATGAGGGGTGGTATGGATAAACGGTGTTTACAGCCGAGAATTGATTTACTAAGACTCCACCATTTTTGGAATTTATATCTTTAGAGTCGAGCTCTGAACGAATTTTATCAAAATAGGGGCGCATCGACTTTTTGATAGCATTGACAGTAAGATTACACTTTCTTTTGTAGAACTGAAACAAATATTTAATTCTATTGTATACAGAAAGTGTATAGGGACGTGTTTGGTGTGTAAGGCGCTTGTGTAGCTTCCATGCTCGGTAACGCTGTCTCATTAATCTTTTGATAGCACATGTGATCCATGGCTTATCTTTGGGCCGAACCAGTATGCTTCTCCAAGGAATGAATTGTTTACATGTATCTAGAAATAAATCAGACCAATAAGATACTAAATCATCAATAGTGTCAAAGACGGCAAGACCTGTATCCCACGGGGCTTGAAGTAACGCAGTATTCAGATTACTAAAGTCGGCCCCCTTGTAATCCCAAGTTGTACGTTTAAAAGGACAATCAGTGCGGTTCAGGATGGAAAAAAGTACAGACGATCACAGAATGGTAAGAATTCGAAACGGGTGGGAGGATACCAGAGTTAAGGACGAAGCCAGGTGAACTGAAAGAGCGTTTATCTTTTCTCTGCGAACGATTAAAACTATTAGAAAAGCATAATCGAGATTTCTTTTTATATAGGCCTAAACTTTAATGAGTCCTTAAAGTGCATTTATTTCATCTGGTGAAATGCGTTAATCCCGATGGGAAGCCTCTCGCCCCAGGTTTCCACAAGCGCATATATGACGATGGCATTGGTGGTCACCGCAATATTTTTAATGGGGTGTAGGCCTACTATGGGATATATAAACACTAGCTTCTTATATTTCCCGGAAAGTGTTAAGTATCACCACAATTAGTTACTGTAAGCGTTAGATTGGAATATTATGATCGCGAATGTAATTGTAAGGTGATAAACCGAAACTTAATAAGTTCAAGCATCGATGTCTTTTTTCTTAAAATCATAATTAATGAAGACTCCAGACATCTCCTGCAAATAAAAACGCCTTTCAAGAGATACACCAATCTTCAGCACTAGTTATCAACGAATCTGAGCAACAAGACTTGATATTAACAGCACTGCACACCCCGTCAATCAACAACACGTGTGTGTGTGTGAGTGTGTGTTATCTGCGGTCTTGGGGACGAAATTCGCCGGGAAATCCCAGCCTGGCCGGGCGGTCGTTCCTTCAGCCTTACGCCCTGGCATGGACACGTCCTAGTATCCCCCTAGGTTCCTCTGAAATCTATCCAAACCTTGCGGGAATCACTAATTCCTCCAAGTCCTAACAAGTAATTTTATTAAGAAAACACAAACAGAGAACAGAGTTTATTACTTACTCTTGCGGTATGTTAAATTTTGGCTTCGTATATGCAGTAAATTCAATATTTGTAAGGAACTTTGTAATCTAGCGTAGCGGTGAGTGTGGATCGACGATCCGCCAACACCAAATCTGAGCTGGCAACATATGTCGTTTTGGAGCCGCTAAAGGATATAATGTGAGTTGCGATCTGGTAGGCCTCCAGAACTTAGCGACATGGTGAACTGTATACTGTCTGAAGACAGTCAGACGCAAGATGCACAACAAATGCTACATACTTTACGATGTTCATTTAGATTACTCTCAAGCCTGTAAAGTTTTTCTATTCTGCGGAATCCCATTTCCAACCCTAGAAGCGGGTTTGCCAGGTTCAGGTTCTAGCGAGGTTTCAGCAACGCGAGTTCCTGAATTGTTATCATTTATCACAATTTATCGACGACCTTTTCTGAATAGAATTTTACGTTTTATTGACATTATTTCCATAATGCCCCGTAAGTTCGAGACTTTGGTGTAAATAAAACTGTTGAAGTTTTTTCGGGATGCATAAAAAATGCGCTATCCGCAATGACGCTCCGCACAGCGAAAATCTCGTTCACTGGTTAGCCGCGAGAGTTAGTCCGTGATTTGGAATCAGCACTATAAAATTAAGAATTTAAGCAATTTCCAAGGCACAAGACTCAAGTTTAAAGCCCGTCTAGGTTGCTTGGGACTAAAGGAAGACCTTAAAAGATGGAATGGTTCAGATACAAGATGCGACTTGTGTACTCAGGCCTTGCGCTCGATATTATTATTATTGTTATTATTATTACTATTATTATTATTATTATTATTATTATTATTATTATTAACAACATTTCTGGAATCCAACTCAAGTATATTGGTGACTTTTGGCAATCAGCACCTGCCTCTTTTCTATAATGTTGGTGAGGCAAGCTTGTGGGTTATTTTTCATGACAAATGAAAATGGGAATAGTCACAGAGATAGATTTCTCCTAGAAATATGGGGACAAAAGTTATTCCAGTGTCTTTCAAATAAATTAAGTGCTCAGGGTAAGGCTGCATAAGTTCAATATTTATGAAAAACATCGGTGCAAAATGTTAACTAGTGTCTCCTTCCTGTTCAGTATATTGTTACTGTGTAATAAATATTGGCCAAGTAGCAAGTACATTGTAGATGTACATCCATTTTATATGCGATAGACTTTTTAGTGGCGATATTTGAATTTGATTGTATTTTCTCGGCATTTTTGTGCATGTTGTGAACAGAAGCATTTAGGTCCATGGTTTGTGTTTGTACATGTGGTTGTACATTGATTAAAAAATTAAAGAGAATCAGTTCTAACATGCCAAAGATTGAGAGAACCATATATATAGTTACTGTGCAATAAACATTGGTAAAGTGGCAAGTACATTGTAGATGTACGTCCATTTTATGTGACAGTGGTGATATTGTATAATGTTTTGTGGAAGACATTACCTGACCATTCGACTCATGCTACTTCATTCACTGTAAGGGACTTGTTTACAACTATATGTATATATATATACATATATATATATATACAGTGAAACCTCCCCATACTGAACACCCTTGTGACCGGAAAAAAGTGTTCAGTATAGTATAGTGAGGTGTTCGGTATATGGAGGTTTGATATCATTGAAAGTATATACTTAGGACCAAGTTATTGTGTTCAGTATAGAGAGGTGTTCGGTATACGGAGGTGTTCGGTATACGGAGGTGTTCGGTTAGAGAGGTTTTACTGTATATGTATCCGCCCAGCAATAGTGAAACTTACACCAGTTGAATATCTAGCAAAGTATATAGCCTTGGACACTCTAGGCATACTTGATGCTTGCACATCTATGAAAGTGAATTGGAAATACAGAACCTCATCGCTATTGTGCAATAGCCATTTGCTAGGTAGTACAAAGATCAATTTAGATTTTACTAATAGTATAAGATTTTGTGACTATTTTATATATATATATATATATATATATATATATATATAGTGCTGTTACATGCTAGATCTGGATCTCACTTTAATGGACAGGAGCAGAACACAACATGGATCAGACACTTACTGTTAGCTTATTTCATGTTCAGTATTCTTTATATGGACTTCGGATTTTGTTATATAAAGACAACAAAAATTGGGGGATAGAGGTAATGACTCATTGTAAACTGGTAAATGGTACTTTATCATGCTAAGAAATCCATTCCTCATCCAAGTATTAAAGGTGCAACACTGATGTTTCATTAAACCTTGATAATACTTGTGTACATGTGTTGGTAAATACACTCATTTGAAAAAAAATTATTCAGTGACATATTGGTGCTTTTTAATCAAACGAGTGACCAGGGTAAAGTGGGACACGGCCTGAGGGTACATCGGAACAGTGGAGTGTTAACTCCGAAGCGGGGGGTTACTCTATTCTTACATCATCTACATATCAAAAGATCAGAAAGTACGGCGCCACCTGCGATGGTGTTCCCGTGCTTGAAGGAATAGTTTTTTTTTTTTTTTTGGTGGCGAGTAAAACGTTTTATGGCACCCAGAGTAAATATTTAAAACCTTAAAATTTTATTTTAATTTCTGTATGCTTGGAGTTTAGGAAATGGAAAAATTGTAGACAGTGACCCATGCCTATGAAACAGCTAGGCTTAGGATTTTCTTTTACAATATAACATGCATTCCATTGCATCATATCTCATAAAAAATGAAGGAGGTCCTGAGAAAATGATTATGAATATGTGAATTTGACCCCGTTCTTCCTTAACATAGCGCGACGTTTCTGTTATTAAAGTGCAACACGAATGCAGGGCGTTTACAAAAAGCTCCAGGCGATGACAGTTTTGTATTGACTCTTTCAGTGCCAATCTCGTCTAAAGTCTATGGACCAAAGTTAAACCTGTCTGAATTAACATTATGATCTCAGATTTGCATTCCTCGTAAAAAGACCTTTCATTCAAGTGCCAGCATGTCTCTAGTTCCAGAGAAAAGCTGTTGACTCAGTCCAAAATTTGGCACTTAAAGAGTTAAACACCAGGACGTCTGTGTGCTTGAGCAATTATACACTTAGTACTTCATTTCACTGTGTAGCATTAATTCTTATATTCGGAACAAGTTTAAAATAAATCATATGGTCAAAAATTGCTATACTTCTCTTCACATCATGTTCATTATCTATAACTATGACAACACACAGTACGAGGTTTGTTCGTCAATGTATATAAACTGACAGAACCTGGGGATGGACATATGTTTTGGGGGAAGCTGTGGAAAAAAGGAAACTGAAGTGAGGATACGTTTTCTTCCAAGTGCTTAAAATCATCAGCTTTACAGTACATGCGATAAAAAACGTGATCACTGTTTACTTTAAAAAATTGCTTGTTAGCACTACATTACGGCATAAAAAGTTGCATCTCTGCAAGCTATCAGCAGGCAGGAATGCTGATGTCAGGCAATTAAGAGCACTTATGCCAGGAATCCCGCATGCCTATTGTATTATCTTAACCTAATCATGGGATGCAAACCAAAATCATGTGGCTCTTCTGCTGCCAGTGAATTTTGGTTTACGTCAGCAGGTACGTGGAAACTATATGTTGACCCTTTCCTGCTTCGACAACAAACAGTGAATAAACAGCTAACGCTGGGTTTGGCAATTAGCGCCCAACCCCAACCAAGGGAAGATCTTGACATATATGGCAAAGTATTCGAGCTAAAACTTATTAACAATTATCAAAATGTTTTCTAATAATGAAAATTTTAAGCAAACAACGTTTCACGGTGCCTTTGCGCGTTTGGAGGAAAAAGTGTTAAATATGCAGCAGGGGCCTATGTCACTGACTTTCACTCGTTAGCAAGATAAATGTTTTCCTGATAGAAAATACAAAGGCCTAAATGGCATCAGCTTCTGCCAATTTTCAGCTGTACATTTTACATTACTTTTTTTTTTCTGGCTGTATATTAGTTTGCTGATGACATAATATTATCCCGTGTGATATGAAACTGAAAACACACATGAATATCAAGTGACACATACATGTAACGTGCATTCAGGTGTTCAAACGAAACGGGGGGGGTGGTGGATTTTATTCTTCCGTGCACGACCATCTGAAATGCGTGCACCTCCCTGAAAAATGAATAGTTCAAAGTCATGTGTTTAGGTTCATGGTGCTGTTGATTATATTTGGTTTCCTTGTACTTAATCTGTATCATTTTTGTTATATGTACTGATTTTTATGTTATTACGAACCTGCCAAGTAAGAGAAAGATAAAAGATGGAAAGATGGAATGCTATGAGCATTTAAAAGATGAACAAATGCAGCAAACAGCAACTAGTCCATGGGGGAAGCACTTTCATATTTCAGGCTCAAAGCGAGTCGAAATGTTGAGACACGTCTCATGTTTGCATTTTTTCAGTTTGAAAATAAGAGAAATGATCGAGTCGCGTCCCCAGCCTACAAGTACCTTGCGAGCACACACTGCGAATTGCTCGCAGAAATATTTTGTGCATATAAATATTTCTGGTCCCTCTGTACAATTGATTAAACATTTTTATTCGATTGATTGACAGATTGATTCATAACATAATTTGACTGAAGGGTCCTTAATTCTATTGATTTTATACAGTCTTAAGTCCAATGACAATATTACAGAAAAATCTGATTTGATGTAAACATATTTTATTCTTTCGAAAGCGATCGGGGAACAGGGAAACCCTATATTAACCCCTCTCGCAGAGAAAACGACAACGGATAAACAGGACGTACGAGTCAACATACAAAAGAGATACAGTTACAAGACAGGGACAGACAGTGGGGCAGGAGCCAGTGCGGTGTAAAACTGCAGTTAATGTAAAGACTACCAGCACTAATAGCAGAACACTTACAACCTCTCAGTTTGCTCAGTATATTCGTGAACTGCTGCAAAAATAATGTAGTTATCATCTAGAGAACAGTTTTTGTTACCATAAAGAATAGTTGCTGTGGTAAACGGTGCTATTGGTATAACTTTACTGCTGAGGTCAACCCTAATATTTTGGTAGTAAGGACATGTAAAAAAGTAATGCAAGATGTCTTCGATACCCATACCACACAAGCAGAGAGGCGAGTGGAGGACGCCAATCTTAAACAGATGCGAATTGAGACGACTGCAGCCCAGGCGCAATCTTATATGCTTAATCGCAATAGAACGCTTGCCAAAATACAAAAATTCTAAATATTGGATGGGTTGTTTGGGAATAGGTTTTATTTTTTGACTTGAACTGGCCAAGTGAACTGGCATTACGTATGTCACAGAGTAGCTGGTTACACAGTTGAACAGTGGATGGGAAGAATGATTTATCATATAAGGATATTCTTGCGCGAAAAGGATAAATGTTTGGTCGATTACGGGTGTCATGATTCGCAGCTAAGGGAGGAGCATCAGGAAGAAGATCACGCAAATACAAAAATATATGATTGTCAGGTGTGCAATATAGACAGATTCTCAGACCGATGAAAAGGTAAATTTGATTGAGCCGGTGCGCTGAGATCATTTTACCTTTTTATAGTTTTATATAGGCCTAAAATATTTGGAATTGTCAACTGTGGCAGTCATGATCGAGAGCTTAAAAATTATTATTTTGTATTATTGAAACTTGATTGCTAAAAATGTCGGGTTTGATATTTTATTGTTTTGAATACTGTTTAGCCGCATGGTTGAGTTCGATTAATGTCAATTAATTGAAATAAGTTTGTGAGTCTAGATACCGTACTATTAGTCACTTAAAAAGCGTGTCAACTTTTAACTGTTGGTACATCTAAGGTAGGCCTATCCAACTTATTGGTACATGAGTAGGAAAAATCGCTACGCAACACAACTTTATTATTGCCATTCTAACGGTAGCACACGACGCCATGAATCCCCTCCTCTTCCTTGGTGGTCCGCAATCAAAATTAGTATAAGGCTGTATCAAGTATTATACACTCAGAGATCGTTTTTTATACTTTTTATATAGTGCCCCAGCAACATTGTAATTTAAACTTCAATCAATAAGAAAACCAATGTCGTAAAAGAGTAATCTAAAACACACACACATACACACACACATACACACACACACACACACACACAAAAGTTATTTCTAACCTGAGCAAACGCCTTTAACCGAGTCGACAGCTCGTCATTGTCTTGATATTGTCCTCCCGTCTGTAAAGGTAGGTAAAGTGAATCAAGGGCAGCTGAATCGTGTAATATTTTTAGGTGGTAAAATACACTTTTGTAGGCATAATTGAGTAAAAAAAAAAAATAAAATAAATAGATAAACAAATAAATAAAACAGGGTTCGCTCAAACTGCGTGCACAGACCGTTCATTACTCTGACCTACCACTGTGCATCTCGTGGTATGAAAATTTGCTGTTTGCACTATATGTGTTTCACAGCGATTAAAAATCACGACAGTCACTACATTTCACATCGAGATGATTCTTGAATTATAACCGATAATGCCTCAAATTGTTAATTAAACACATTGTAGCAGCATTACTCATGTGCAGAAAACTGGGTATTTTTTTCACGTAGCAATTGGGGGGTATTACGATCACATATCTGTATGCGAATACGGACATGCGTACATATGGAATTATCAATTCTTTCTGTTTGGTACATTGCGGAATATATTAAGCCGAGTATAACTTACAGGCTGAGCTAGAAAATCCCTTTTTGGTGGTTCGTTTTCCTAATGTGTACAACAGACAGCTTAGGACTCTTTGACTTATGATATAAAAGCATTTCAGACTCGATTGAAGAAACCCCAATCCTATTCCTTCTATTATGTTTGTACTCAATCTGCCAGATATTCAGTAATTCATCCCAATGATCCCTGCACTGTGGATCACAGCTAAGAAGTTGTAATGAGATCCTCTGAGTTTACAGCATTGCCCAACAGAGTATATGGTCTTACCACCCATTATGCCTTCATTACTCGTAATCACACAGGATGCGCAGAGTCCAAAACAAAATGCAGTAAGATTGGTTACAGTCGAACTGGGGCAACTGACAGCATCTAAGTCAGATCATCATGTTGTACTTCATTAAACTTTAAACCTGATCGATTTACTTTCCCATTGAAAGCGATTGCGTCGTCGAGGTACCATCTGCAGAAGTGCCTATAAAGACATTAAGACAAGCAATGAACCTTAAAGATTTTGGTAATGGAGAAAAAGCACAAAGCCTCGTGAAGCATAAACCTGATGTTGACATTTGACTTTTTGGGACTTGCGGAATAAAGCAAGGATATAGCGATAATCTTATTTACGGTTGAAAAAAGATAGCTTATTTTGAAAGTGCAATGAAGCTAACAATCTGTCACATAGCCAAACTCCACTTACATGACTCCATGACTTTAGGGCCAATTAAAAATGGAAGGTATGAAGTAATACTGCTATTCTTATGATGTGTATAATGGAATCTGTATACTGCGATCTTGCTTGGGGTATTTGAAATGTGGTTGCAATGGCCAAGATATAGGATTGTGTGCAATTCCACTATATCAGAATGATGTTGACAAAAGAAGGGATGGGGGGCTGTACAGTCCTCAAATGTAAAGTCAATGCTAAATATAAGGTTTCCAACTTTCGCTTATTTTTGCTTCGAGTTGACGCAAAATTTTTAGTGCCCCTAATTTGCATAATTTTGAACATCCTGACTATGCCAAACGATGTGTTCAATTTCACTAGTATGTAAGTCACCATGACAAGTTTGGCGCTGTTCGGAATAATAGCATCCGAGAAAACTCTGGACAAATTTGGTCCTAAAAAGAGAAAGAAGGAAAGAAAGAAAGAAAGAAAGAAAGTAAGAAAGAAAGAAAGAAAAACAAAATGTCTGGTATCGCACCTGGACATAAAAATGGTTATTTTTTAGAAACCATATATATATATATATATATATATATATATATATATATATATATATATATATATATATATATATATATATCTGTGTGTGTGTGTGTGTGTGTGTGTATTACATACATAGCTGAAGAATAAAAAAATCGAATGTATGTGATGGGTCAGTATAAAACCTTATTTTTTTCAAAATGTTATACCATATAATTATAACCGTCTCTTAACATTGTGGGTAGGTTGTAAAGGGGCTTACTCCTAAAATTCCCATATATCAATAGGAAGTATTCATAACTAACTATATATTAACTGCAGACCTACTCTGGTTCCCTCAGTTACTAGGCATCAGAACTATGCTTCCTCCATGATGAGGTCACATGCACCACTTATTGTATTTACCTATCCAGAAATAACACTTTTTTTAACAAACACGAGAAATATTTTAAATATATTCAGCAAATTATATGTTTTTTTAACTTAATAATGATTTTACCGCAGCTTTTGCACCCCCTATTTGTTACTTTCATCAAAGGAGCTTATTTGGCAATGCCTCATACAAGTTGAATCTGCCCTAATTCCTGTTCAGTTCCTTGCTGTAATCCAGGCAGCAGCACAGGCTTCCAGTTTTTGTCGATACATCGCATTCACTTGTGCCACCGGAAATAAAAATAGGCCACGTGTGTGGACAGAAGGTCAATAGTGCGCATGAGCTGCTCCATCACAGATAAATGTGGACAGTGTTAGCAATTATAAAGCTTTGATATATATATATATATATATATATATATATATATATATATATATATATATATATATATATATATATATATATATATATATATATATATACATATATACAAAATGTGCCAAGCACCACCGAATCCACTTGTACAAACTCAAGTAGTTATGGTTTTGATTATAGCCTGTTTATGCTATCTATTCACCCCTACGGTATAATATGTCATCTAGAGGCAGTAATTCTGAAAGTACCTATGCATAATCTTAACGAAATGTATTATTGTATTCCACTAAACGTTTAATTTATGCTTGTTTACAAATGAACGAAAAAATCAGAATCTGTTGCATTGTATATATGGGCTACGTCTTTTGATTTTGAGGCGACAGAAATTCTCGGCTCTCTACATGTAGGTCTCAACGCACAGTACAAAAAGTGGCATCACGCCACGAGATTGAACAAATCGCATGACGGTCGAATGACGCGTCAGACAGGGTCTCGCGTAACATGATAACGGAATTGCAAAACAAAAAAATTTGCCTGCATATTACACGGTGATCTCAATACGCAGGAAGTCGCATTATCTTAGAGATCACAAAAGCTGGTTCCCTAGTACCGGTTTCAATGATAGTTGTAAACTAGGAAAGATGATTTGCTGCATAGCAAATCTGTGTGTGTGTGTCTTCAAAGGATATTGGTAGGGCAATGTACAACTATTCCATAACACAGGAGTAGAAGTTGGAATAGCATCTCTATCTATTGTAGCTTTGAAGCTATTCAAGATTTAAAATTTCTAATGGTGCTTTTTACCATAATTCAAATTGTTATAACTTTTATTTTTGATTCATTAGATGCGCAATGGTCAATAACTCTATAGTAGAAGTTAAAATGGCATCTCTATCTATAATAGTTTTGAAGATTTTCAAGTTTTAAAATTTCAAATGCTGCTAATTAGCATGATATAAATTGCTACAACTTTTGTTTTAAATTCATTCGTTGCGCACTGGCCAATAACCCCCTAGTAAAAGTTGGAATGACATCTCTATCTATTATACGTTTGAAGATATTCAAGATTTAAAATTTAAAATGCCCCTAATTTGCACAATTTTAAACATCTTCATTCCTCTGTATAAAACGGTCAAACTCTTCGTATGGAGGTACAATCATGCCAAGTTTGGAGTTTCTATGTATTATATTGTCCGAGAAAAGTGTCGGACAAATTTGCTGGTAAAGAAGAAAGAAGAAAGAAAGAGTTTTAGGAAAAACAGAAAAGTGTGTGTTGACACACACACTTTAATAACTTGGTTCCGACTTGGTTATAAACCAGTGTTTCAACATTTCGACGAAAATTCCGATACGCCGGTGGATTTTACATTTTAAAATTGATTATAAAACAATTGGCAGCAAAGGTCGTTTCCGTTGTGAGCACCTCCCAAACTTCATGATGTCATTCTTATCTAAACTTGTTTGGACATATTCACCTTGTCAGAACTGTCAAATGAAAATAAAAAAATAAAAAAACAACAAAAAACAAACAAACAAACAAACCCAATCCATCAAACAGGACAGCAAAGAAAGACCACCCCAAGAAAATGTTTGAAAGGAGAACTGAACATTCAATAACTACTACTGGCTTGCTCGAAAAATTAATGGCTGGTAAAGGTAACCTTGATAATCAATTAAAAAAACTGATTTAAAAAAAGTTTCAAGCTCATATAATAACAGGCTCAGAAAAAGATGTTACCTAATCCGCTGTCATAAACTTTCTCTGCCAAGACAGACTCATTGAGGGCACAAGGTACTGAGGGCGCTACACTAATAAGTGGATGAACAAAGTTGTGCTGAGAGCTAATGAAATTTGATATGGCAAACAATAACATTCACATCGTAAAAATACACCTATGAACTCCGAAAAACACATAAGTGAAGTTTATTGGAGATTTAATAACAATGCATGATAACCTGCCAAAATTTCAAGCATTCATTCATTTACAAGTGCAATGCAATATGATACAAACCACCAAATGCAATATAAAAGACATCTAATATGTCAACTACATAATGAGGGAAAGTAAGAGTTTAAAAAACAGTCTCAAAAACATCTTATCGACCTTATTACTTTTGCGAAGACTTTGACTTATTTTTAGTTTTTTTTTCTGTGTCATCAAGTATTATAATGAGAAAATGCTTATGGATCATCAAAGTTAAAAGAAGGGTAAATATTGACGAACGAGTTCAAAGCTCCACAATTGGTATCAATGTTAACTCATTCAATGCCAACTGCGACTTAAGACGAACTTCTCTCAATTATAATAAGGGCGCCAGATTCATATTCCTTGTAAAAGCACCTTTCAGTCAAGTTCCAGCATGCCTGTAGTTCCATACGGTAACATTGCACCCAAAGCGTGCCGAGGAATGCTGTTGACTCAGTCCAAAGTTTGACACTGAAAGAGTTAGAACAGTTTGTGTCCTGCATTTAAAGACACTTCGTCTTTTAACTAAGGAGTCACTGGATGGCGGAAATAGGTCTCTGTGTTGAAGTATAGTCATGCTGCCGTGGTTTCATCCTCTCTGTATATCCCAGGTCCAATATATAAAGCATACGTAATTAAGCTACCTTTTGTAACACATGGTCTGAAGCTAATGCGGAAGCAAAAGGTTTGACGAAGCAGACAACCCTCTGTCAGGTTAAAGCAGAGGAGATCGCATCAAATTAGGAAAGTTGCAATACAGTGCCTAGGTCTAATCAGTGTTTGCATGAGACAAGATAATATCCTACTGGCTCTCTTGCATAATACAAGATTGGAACTATCCCCTTGACCTTGTAAATAATCAAATCAGGAACCACATTGAACTGTGCAACACACGTTTGTTTTCAGCACATACCCACAAATATTCGAGGATATTCTCGGGTTGTACCATGCTGTTTATTTACTCTGGAAAGGTTTGCTGATGTGAGAAAGCTGCATCGAAGTCAATTGACATTGGCAACGGTCGCTCTTTGTGTATGTATTGACAGCCGAAACTGCCGCTGGTCGCCACCAGCAAGACCGACGCTGATATTGCCCATATCCATATGCCCAGGAGATGAGCAATTCTGGTCTGCATATCTCCATATGATGTACCAGGTGGCATGCATGTCCACAATGAAAACTACCGGAATACAAACACTAAGGCGCATGGGTTTGAGCAAAGCGGACGCCTACATTGTGTCACACCAGTTTGGCATTAAAGTAACAGATGACATGACAGTAGGTACAAGTCAAAGTGGGGTGGCATCTAGATCTGGATTGCGTAATGGTGAGTTCGCACATTAATTTCGCTGTACTATGAAGCTACATTTTTAAATGGCTACACGGAGTGCGTCCATCATATTATATCGGGTAAATGCGTGTTTCAAATAATGAACTACCAGTACCAGGCATGTATATTGATATGTTAATGGATTTTTGGTACACTGGCTGAGTCTGCATGACTGGTCGATCAATGGTGTGTTTTATAGAAAAAAAAAACAAAACAATCATATGTATTTTACATACGTGTATACATGCGCACGACTATTGGTGACGGAAATTCGCCGCTGGAGGATATATGTATGTGCCCTCCCCCCCCCCCCCCCCCCCCGCGACGACTCAACCACTCTCGATTTACAGTGTATCACGGCGTTCCGTTTCCCAGCATGGCTTTAAAGATGGAATTCGCAGTCACTTTGTGAAATTGAGGTATTCAACAACCAAGCAGTTTCACGATCTGGAATGAAGCGTATGGTCTGAAAAAAAACCACCAAAAACAGTTGAATCCGGCATCCGTTTTAAGGGGTACACATTGCAAGCAGTGCTATGGGCGTAAGCAGAAAAAAACCGCAAGCATATTTTGGTTTAAACGCATCCATCCCCGGCACAATTAAAGGCACCGTCAGTTTTCATAAAGGACACTCTGGCACCTGACAGCGCGTCTCAGGCAGTACACACACACGCACACACACACACACACACACACACGCACACACACACACACACACACACAATATATATATATATATATATATATATATATATATATACATATATGTATGTATGTAAGCACAGCTTTTACGGCAATATCCTTGCAAAAACTGATTCAGTCCATCCAACGCGGGACTCATCCAACTAAAACCAAAGACGTTGAAAAAGTAAAAAGTTATTTCATATAGCATTTACTAATATGCGGCGAAATAAATGTGTTATGTATCTAATGGCGGTACTCATTATTATGCGTGCCAGGAATCAACAGACTCTAAAACTCATACGCAGGACCATAAGTATCTCTCAGAGCAGTGTCTTATTTGAACCCTCAGACAGTGTCATATTGAGCACTTAGCGAAATATCAAATATAAACATATCGACATAAGGTTCGAGAAAAAAGTTGCATTTGTTTGTATAGGCAAATAACACCTTATTTATGTGACACAGTCTAAACATACATGTGACCTATAAATAAATTCGTTTCCCTTTGTTCGAGTACTTTGTAGTGGTCTGGGTCGTAAATTGTGATTGAAACATCGGACTGTGCCACAGCCTCATGGAAGTGGATTCAACGCAGCTTTAGGCTGTATGCATAAATAATAACCCCAGCTAAGTGCACTGTACAACAGCAGCCAGTTTATCTTCCATGCTCTTGAAACTTTAATTCATGGAAAGAAGAGAAAAAAAGGGAAAAAACAAAGAAACAAAAGCAAAACAAAAACCTTTTAGCAGTACGTTCAAGGTGCAACTGAAATGTTGCTTAAACCACACGGAAGTTACCCAGTATGATGGCGTACGTTAGGAACCTTAAATGGGCCGGAACCGTGCGGGCTGGTGGAATTCACATGGGGGAAAACTTGATCGTTGATGCTTTAGTATTGTAAGCGGACCCTTCAACATTACAATATGTCGATGTCATTTGTGCCAATATTGTCTTTCATCTTGGCTTCTACATGAAGCTCCTTTCGTCGATTTAAAAACTGTCCATTCCATTAGAGCTGCACCTTTTCCACGATTTCGTGAAAAGAACATATAGCACAAAAACACGAAAACGGATGATCGAAGGGCCGTGTCTCTTCGAATGTTTTTGTATCTCGCGTGGGTATAAAGTTATCGAATTGGGTATACCACAGTATCCTATAGACCTTCCGATTAATGGTGCTGATCAACCAGCGCAAGGTAGCTTGATCTGCTAGACATGTACACAATGTGGAAGTGAGTCAACCGGATCATGGAAATTAATATTTTATTATACAGTGGTACCTGCTGTATGCAACCACTACCGTGAGCAACTGCATTGCTTTTTGTGGTCACTAGGCTCGAATATGGGATTCAATTTCTTTCTGTGGTGACAGGTCACCCACTGTATGTGGTCACTTTTACTTGGCAGGAGGGGTGGCCACATACAGCAGGGACCACTGTATTTATAAGTCAATGAGTCGGTCCTCTAATTAAATGTTAATTTCCATAATCCGCATGAAGCTTTGCGATACAGAATATGGATGACCTTGCATCTGAAGTTTAAAAAAAACAGGTAAAATTACAAAAACAAACAAACAAACAACAACAACAACAACAACCCAACATTTTATTCTTTCTTTTTGCCATCTTTTAGCCCCTAGGATCTGTTTAAAACGTAATATATTGCACGAATTTTTTTCCCATAGTTCAATTCATTCAGGGTAATGCAGGGCATATGGATACAATAGTACAGGTACAGTCTGAGTGCCGAGGTCATCTTACGGATTTAGTGCATGCTACAGATAAAGATAAAGGTTGTATTGAAAGTGCAGGATCAGCATTCTAATGGAATTCTTTGCCTTCAAGTCACCGCAGGTGAAACAGCACGAGTCCTTTTTTAAGACATTTCGTAATGTGTGCGGCATTTGATAACATTAATTAACCGCACGTATACTGACCACAATGAAAGAGTTATTATTGTTATTATTGGATCATGGAGTTACCATTAATCATTCGTGGGAAGATAGCCCATGCCTTACATCTACTGTCTTACATCTTCAGACGGGACATAAAAGTATCATCGAAGCCATAAGAATTTTTAAACACTCACACACACACACACACACACACACACACACAGAGAGAGAGAACAGAACAAAACGAATTACTTGTTTTGTAACTTTTAAGCCGCTCAGGATCAACAGTTGGAAATTAGTCTTTAACAAGATTTCCATTATATCAACTTTTTCAATTTCCATTGGGTGCAAAGGTAACTTCCATGTCACAACCAAAACAAGTGAAATAAGAATGGCACTTTTCTATATCCTAGTTGTGAAGATATCTGGAATTAAAAATTAAAAATTTTCCTATGAGATATATATTAGAATGATGTAAATTATACCATTATTACTAACTACTCATTGTTTTTGTGTGTAGGGATTAGCACATAGAAATTTTCTTTTGTGAAGTTTATGACTCGATCTGTTTATGGTGTATCCCTTCTTCACGTTTGACATCTTGACGCTCTAACGTTAGAGCATATTGGATCATGACTTCACTGCCGTGGTTGTTCAGACTATTGAACTATTTCTGGCACTCTTGGATGTTTGGCTGACGAAAGTTCGATGTAGGTAGGCAAAAGGGCATGGGTGACTTGTCAATAAATGACTGTGTTGGCAGACGTAAACACGCATGGGTATCCAGAAATAGTTGGTCCAAAAATAATATATTAGCTATTCGATCCATTATCGAGATAGAACGATAACGCTGTTCCCTTGTGTTTTGTAACTGATGTTGCTCCGAGTTTTAGATGGCCTCGCTGCATATGCATATGCTGGCCTTTGGGGCCATGTACAACAATTACCGTACAGAAGTCTTACACATTCCAGAAGCAAAGAAAATGTTACAACGTCTTCCTCCAAATCATTATAATTATGTAGTACTACCAATATAAGCATTATATCCATGTGGAAGGATTTGTTTGTTCGCTGCATATTTATATTATGGGTCATCATATGTATACATACAGACAGACAGACTTGATTTTATAATTCGGATGAGTCATAATCATATACAGTGGATGCAAATAAATAAGCAGGCCTAGTAGGTAAAATGTATGCGCTTATTACACTAAAGCGAACAGAAATTCAGCACAACTAGACATATATTGCAAGGTTCTTTGGCTGGACAAGAAAACAAACTAGTGCACAGACAGGATACGGTGTTTTTCATTTGTGCAGATGTTACATAAATGTAAAATATCCATGATGACGTGCGTCACTCTGCTGAGAGGTTGGGTTAGTTTTTACAATATCTTCTTGCGTCAGACATCAGAAAATAAATTTGAACAGACTCTGCAAAGCCCACACTGCCAAGGAACTTTATATGGCGTTTAAACGATACAAAGTATACAACATACAAAGCTTTATTTAAAGTCGGCACGTGTACACAGAGAAACATTAGCCAAAGGCTATTAAAACCTACGAAATACATACATAAAGTAACGTTAGACAAATAGGTATAACTAAAAATGGCAGCATTTATGCATTACTGAAAAAAATAGCTCCACAAAGTTACAAATATTCAAACATCAGACAGTCATGCATTTCGATCATCTGGGTATGTGGACTAGAAGGTTATATTACATGCTCCGCAAGTGCATGACTCGTCAAAGGTTCAGATTGCAATCAGGTATTTTTTTAAATTCTGTCCTAGTTACAGCATCTTTTATGCTATTAGGGACCTGGTTCCAAATTTTGACACCTTGGTCGCCAAAACGTTTTTACCATAAGTCCCCTTTATATATGTAGGATGGTTCAAATACTTAGATGAACGGGAAACTTTATTTGATATATTTTGTTTAAAAATGTCTTGTAAATGATTTGGGATGTGGTCCCCCAGATCTTTGTAGACCTCAATGGAAAGTAATCGGAGTCTGCCAATTGACGAGGTGAACAAATTTGCCTTTTTCAAAAGTGAATGATAATCACTTTTGTGATCATCATAAACAAATGCAGGCCATGTTCCTGGATTTTTTTATGTCTGTGTGCCAGCACACACATACTGTTTTTCTAGGAATTCTTTCTTTCTTTCTTTTTTTTCTTCTTTCTTTCTTTCTTTCTTTCTTTCTTTCTTTCTTTCTTTCTTTCTTTCTTTCTTTCTTTCTTTCTTTCTTTCTTTCTGTCTTTCTTTCTTTTTTTCTTTACCGGCAAAATTGTCCGACATTTCATTTGAAAAGTATTAAACGTAGAAACTCCAAACGTGGCACAATTATACTTCCAAAGATGAAGTTTGGCCTTTTCATAATAACAGATCATGCTTTTCAAAATTATGCAAATGAGGCCGAACTAAAGTTTTAAATCTTCAATAGCTTATATATTATTGTAGATGTGCTTCCGAGTGTATAGGAGTTCTATCACAGCAAGGTAAAGGTCATCTCAAATATCAAGGTCATGTCAAGGTCAAAGGTCATTTTTAGGTCAAAATGTCATTTTTGAGGTCAATGTTCACTTCAGGTAGAGCTCATCTCAAGGTCAAAGGCCACTTTCGATGGTGACTTTCTTCTAGCCATAACTTGGTCAATTTTATCCAATTTGCATCATATTGGGCTCAAATTATAGTTATTGTACCACTGCATGTTTTTGAAACTTACATGTGACCTCTAAAGGTCAAAGGCCAAAGGTCAAGGTCATTTAGATCTTTGAAAGTTTCACCCAGTCATAACTTGGCCAATTTCCATCCAATTCTAATGATGTGGACTCAAATTTAAGATTTTGCAACACTGCACATTTTTATAAGAACATGTTACCTCAAAAGGGCAAAGGTCAAGGTCATTTGGCCCTTTGAAAGTTTCATCTTGCCATAACTTGGTCAATTTTTATCCAATTTGGTTCATATCGGGCTTAAATTGTGGGCATTGTAACACTGTGCAATTAACATGTGACCTGTAAATGTCAAAGGTCAAGGCCATTTGGACTTTGGAATTTATATCCAGCCATAAGCTTAATAGAATGAGAAGTACTAAGGGACAATAGTTGTAGCATTTAATATTTACAAGTTTTGAAGTCACACAGACAGATTTGGTCTGAAGCAAAACTTCTTTTCTAGTTTTCGTTTTTGTTGTCAGAGTAGCCCCACAAAAATTCCAGACAAGTGGGCAGTAATTGAAATTAGATCAAAAGAAAGACCTGAAGATCAGTAACTTACATTTAGAATCTAAATAATTGCTAGTCTCTGCAGGACATTGACCTGTCTAGCAGCTTTCTTGCACAGCTCAGCAATATGAATGTCAAATTTGAGCTTGTTATCTATATTGATACCGAGGATTTTGTATGATCCGCAGTACTAATATATCCTCGTGCTTAGTTCCAATATACACCCACAGACACAGACAGACAGACAGACAGACAGACAGACAGACACACACACACACATATATATATATATATATATGTATATATATGTGTGTGTGTGTGTGTGTGTGTGTGTTTAAAACCTGTGTCATAAACGTGTCAAGGTCCTTCAGTTCCTAAAATCTTATGTACAAGACATCTATCCAAGACAAAAATTGCCTCCGGTGACCTGAAATTAGGTCAAGGTCATTGTCCTTCAAATTTGACGAAGACTCTTACAAGGGTCTTTATCTGTAAATGTTTCATGATCCTAGCAATTCTGGTTGTCTTGATATCGCGTACAAAAAATTCACTGAGAATTGACCTAGGTGACCTCAAAATTGAGTCAAGGTAATTGTTCTTCGAACTTCACTTAAACACCTCAAAAAGGATGATCAACTAAGAAAGTTTCAAGATCCCAGTTTATCTGGTTCTTCAAAAATCGTGTACAAAAAGAAGGGACACACGGGAGGACAGACGGACGGAGGCTCCTGATATCGTGCGCAACAATTTCAAAGTAAATTGACCAATGTAGCCTTAAAATTGAGTCAAGGTCATGAAGTTCTTTAAAGGGCGATCAACTGTAAATGTTTCATGATCTTAGCAATTCTGGTTCACTTGATATTGCATGCAAGAAATTCACAGAGAATCGGCCTAGGTGACCTTAAAATTGTGTCAAGACCATTGTCCTTCGAACTTAACGTAAATTTCAAAAAGGGTGATCAACTAAGAATTTTTATGACCCCAGCTCATCGGATTCTTCTGAAATCGCGCGCAAGAAGAAGGACCACACGGACGGACGGGCGCTCGGATTCACATTTAGACGCAGGTGACAGCGATACCCCCGCGGACCTATATGGGCCGAGGGGGTAATAAATTGTTACATATTGAGGCGCTGCGATGTGTTGAATAGCAGTAAATTACAAAACAACGCGATGTTAGAATTCTAACCATTACAAGGCTACTAAGAAGATAGGTGCAAAAATATGACAAATGCATGTTGAATTAACTTATTATTTTCGATTGATAATTTTTCTGTTTTCCGTCTTTCAGGGAAACATCGTAAACGAGCAGATTACTTTTTCAGAATGAAAATATTTTGCCTATCACTTGCCCATGTTTTCCATGTTAAATGTATTTTCTTTGCTGCGCAGTTATGCACTTTGTAATGTTGTCTGTTGAATTATATATAATTTTCATGCTGCTGATACTTCAATTAATTTCATATTGCCATTCCATGGTTTGAAATATGTCGTGGATGACGATGTTGGCTTCACACATGGGATGTTTTATTTATGGGTGGCATATGAAGGTAGTCAAGTCAATACGCGGTGTGTGGTGTTGAAAGGTTGTTTTCAAAAGAAGAAACTATCAGGGAGTGTCACGGCTGCGAGACGAAGGGAGGCGGGAGCTTGAAGGAAGGAAAGAAGGAACTTAGGGAGGGGGTAGACAGAGAAGGAATGTGTGCTCTCGCCTCATATGCTTGCGTTCAGCTTTGTAATTAGCTCAAATTTTTACGTTACGTGGGCTTGTGTATAAAATTATTTATACATAATCATTATCTGCAGCAGACGTTAAACGCATTCTTGAGAAAAAAATGTGAAGGTGCTTTTTATTTGACCCTCTGGTATCAGATTTCAGAGAAAGAACACGATACTTGCAGCAGTAACCACAAACTATCACTGTAGGCATTTGTGAAACATAGTTTCAGTCAACAATTGGCTAGTGTTGATTTTAGGCCCCGTACATGGCTCAATGTACCCGTGACAGACCCCTTTCAGTCAATTTGCCCTGTATTTAAAGGGCATTTGGTGAAAAGACACATCTCACTTTTATTCACGTGGAATTGGCTTCAGCCTTTCAGACAGAGAACAATCCTCATAAAATTTTGTTTTAAGTGCGGGACCTAGTTAAGATCGCTTAACTTAGAAAAAAAAAACCTCTACGGTTGCTGTAGTAATGACTATGTACGACACTTGCGAGGGCGTGGGGAGGGTCAGAGGGTTCGCACTATGCGGTGGCTTGACCTTATGTTAGCCTCAGTGCATGAAGTAGACTTTCAGTCATGTTGATGAGCAAAAGGTTTTTATGATAGAATAGCAGGCATCACGGGCTTCTTCGAGTTATAGGTGGTGTATATGTAGCTTCATAGAACTTTAGCTTCTGAGTTTTAAGTTAAGAAGGTCCAGCTTTGGAACATTGTTTTAGATCGCCATTTAGCAGAAGAGTGTCGAATTTCAAGGTAAGAATAAATTCTCTTAGCCCTCGCGTTTTCACTCATAGAATTAATTTGCTAGGCGTGCATGTACAATTCAAAACAAAATTGAGCCATATTCAAATCCAAATTTATTTTCAAAAGGTCCACAATTTACAATGTGACAAATGGAGGAAATAAATATAACACCGTTTCGTACTTAACAATTCAAAGACTGCAATTTCAATTCCCATTCACTATAGAACTGTACAGACGTGAAATATATGTGATTCAAATCTGAGAAAGTGTAGGTTTCTACTTGAGAAAATATGAATTTCTACAAAATAGGGAAAACAAAATTTGGTTGAAAGGATTACCTTTATAATGTTCATCAAAAAGCCTAGTAACATTCTATCCTGATCAATGACCGCACCTCACAAATTAAAAAACCAAAGCTGACATTGGAAAAAAATCCATAATCTTTAACAATTAAAATACCATTTCTTCCAAATACTGTATTTAACAGTTTTGAAGAATATAGGACTTGGTATATACCTTAAACTTTGGCTCTTATGTATTGCAATGAGATTTCACTCATTCCACATCATGATGATGATTTTGATGATGAGGTAATCATGCAGTCAGGTTTTCATTGTCTGTTATTATCATCATCATCCATTCTTTCAGTACAGCACGATGAGAGCAAGGCGATAGTGACTTGTACCATGTAAATTGATTTAATTTCACTGTGTTGTTATTTTCACTGCTGCCCCACACCATACAAATTTTCGCAAAAAAGTTAATTTATTCAGATTTCAGTTGAATGCAAAAATAATACAAACAGTATGAAAATATAAAATGCGCAAACCCAACAACTTGCAGCACTTTTTATATATATTTTAAATTATTTTGTAAAGGATGCCATAATCAAAGCAAAACATGTGTTGACTATAGTTAGTCTTACGTGAACATAGAACATCACAAAATCAGGATGTTGGATCAGTCTGCCAACCAGGCATTCTTGGTTCCAATTAAAAACTCAGTTGAGTCGGCAGCAGAAACCATAAGCTATGCGGTGTGTCCATTTACATCTCGGTAGGGGTAGGGGTCTTTAAAAGTAATGAAGCTCAACGGTTCCAGTCTTAGGCTTTACATTTTCCATTTTTTCAAGTGAACAAAGATTTTTCCTCAATATTGGAGGGTGAATTTAACATTTCGAAACTGATTTTAGCCCTTAAAATGCACCATTTTGCATTTCAAAATTCAAAATCCCCACGAGGGAGGCGGGGGTGGGGGATCCCCCGTAGCAATTAAGGCATCGCAGCCTTTGATTGCTTGCAGATCCATTCTTTATTTCATTTGAACCCCAACAACCCAACCGCCCTCCCCTAATCCAAAATCCTATCTGTGCCCCTGACCTAGTAGCTGATTCATAATGTTAATTGAAAAGGCAGGGCAAAATTCCATCAGTATCCATTGTCTCTATTGTAAATTGTCGTAAATGGTCTGACTAATTTTAGAGTCAGTGGGCACAAAAGGTGAAGTACAAGATAAAAGCAGTCTTGTCTGCTTTGGCTGCAAAAAATTAGAAGGCATACATGTATTAAAAACTTCGAATGTCATGAATCAAACGCCTAATGCCAAATGTCTTGGACCGTTTTTGCAAAATACACCTACAACCTGTCACTGTCTGAATGTTTCTGGTCACAAAGTGCTGCAAGTATCATGCATTAAGCAATTGAGCAATAATTTGAGATGCACTGAGACTTAAGTCCATTTCTGTGAACAACGTATCAAAAATTTTGTATCTGTTAATCAATATTTGTACCGCATTTCTTTTGCGGATTGATTCGCATTAAAATTTTGTGACAGTTTCCTAAAATCACCGGATCACATTGTCTGAAACAACCTCTGATTGGAAATTTATCTGAAATAATATTTAAAAAATCACTACGTTTATTAATGTAGTGCAGTCCAATACAGCTTCGTTTCATTTCACAAGCCTAAACATGGGTTTTAGCCCTCGTGCACAGCTCCATGGTTATTTGGTCACATGCAACACGGACGACAGACGTTACACGGTGGTACCTGAGGATGTTGATGAAGTTACCCTTCTTTCATTACAATCACTTAAAATATCTTTAAAGACGTTTGCCCGTGGAACATGATTGATCTATTGACATGGTGTTTAAGAACCACTAGACTCGCCCATTCTCACACCCACCTCATGCATCTGCAGCCTTTGCTTAAGAACTAACACGTGCCTTTGGCGATTCATAAGTGATGTTGTACTCCCAATGGCAGAGTCTTTCATGGGGAAAGGAAAGCTTGAAAATGCCTAGTGCACATGTTCCCCTTTTATTGGGACATGCTGGTTTTTTGCCAGGGCCGAGGACGCGCTGTATCGCCAGTAATATTCAGTCGCCGTTTCCTGTTTGAGTGTGTGTGGAAATCTACCAGCCATCTGGGTGCTCCAGAGAGAGCTCCTGGTGGGCTTTGTTGACATATGCACTTTGAACGTCAGAACCAACGAGTCATGCATAGGAAGGTCAAAATTCTTACAACCTCAAGTTAAAGATTTGTAAAAGTTGACATTCAATGGTTTGAAACACATTTATACGATTCAGTTATCACAAAAACGCCCTTGCTTGCCAGGTCCTAATTCCAAAACCCATATCGAGTCCCGCTTGGTAATGTTTCGGAGAAATGACTGGTTCGCATTGTGATTGCCTGAAACTACCATGGCTGCCATATGACATCCCGCTAACGCATGTCTTCCGGTGTTCAAATTTAATTTTCTATCACTTTTTATCACGCTCTCCCCCTTTTCTGGATGACTAATATAATAATATTAATGTATCCGTGCATACTGCATTTATAGTTTCGAAAATTCGTGAATCACCTCAGTGTGTTTGCGGCCGTCACACTGTTTATAAAGCTATCCTGCTAACCGGAAGTTCAATGATTGACAGGAGGCTGGGGTTAAAGGAATGTTACGAAAAGCGATAAAAATGATATAAATTAGTCTTTAAAGCCAGTTTCACGAATATAGTCTAACAGATCATGCAGCCATTTCAATATTTGGTAGGGTGGTCGCTTGGTTGTGGGAAATTTCCATTTACTCCCCTCAACGTCAAATCACTTCGGTATGTGAAGAATGTGGGTCATCATCAGACGTGACGTGGGGATGTATAAAAATATTGATTTTGGGTAGATTTGAAACATGAAAATATAAAAAACACACGTAGTCAGTTATATTCGGGGCGTGGTATTATGGATTTCGTCATATATAGATAGCAAACAGTTTTTGGGGGCCAGAATATGGGTCCAAGTTTCAGGGGGCGTGGTTCCATATTTTCGGGAGATTTTTGAATATGGTGTAAAAATAAACACTTTGGAAGTCATTCTATAAGTGCTATTGTTTCTTCTCATAAATGCTAGCTCCCAAGGCTCTTCCATTGAGAGCATTTACAATGTTTTGCCTACCCTGATGTATCTGAGTTCACCTTCCTGTAGGTGGTCTAACAAAAGGGAAATTTAAGTTGATTAAATGCCTAATATATGTTAGTCAAACTTTAATGCCATAAGTCAACACCATATTGATATTGCTCCAAGCATGGGTCAAATATAACAAAAGGGACAGTGTATTTAACATGATATTTCTTTGACCAAATTGGTTAAAAGAGGATACTCATCTTTTTGTTTTTAGCCAAATGCCACATTTCTAGCAGCTGGCAACACGGTTAATAGCTACATGAAGCAACAGCCCAGGAAGTATGCACCAAATAGGTTACGCTTAGCAGCCTGAAAATAAAATGACAGCCATAAATCACACGTATCAACAGCGTTAGAAACAGAACAGGATACCTGCTAAATATAACTAATAATTCCGGTTGTTGGTAAAATCAAACTTGCCATTTTCAGCCGAGGAACTGATACCCTGAGCACGATGATCATTGTAGCACAGGAGGGAATAATCGTACGTTTTTAATTAACTACGAAATGTTTGTTTGATCTAGACACAGCGCAGTTTGTCCAGTGACATGCGGATTATTAACATGGAAGGACAAGTTTGACAATAAAATAGTGGAGCTTATTGGCTTTGTTAGGCTGCGTGCCGATGTGTGCTAGTCAGCATGCAATACTCTAGTTGTACTGTTGTTAATATTGTGGTGTTCTCGAAGTGAATAAGGCCCCGAAATGTTTCATAAAACCGGACGGAATACATGTAACACTGTGGCCTGCAGATCACGCCAAATAGGAGTTCATCGGGAAATTCATTATTGTGAAGTCTAACTTAACACTACAGGGTCTCAAGGTCAAGAACAAAAACGAGTGGCATGCTGTTAAATATGTCCTATACATATGTATAGCTACCGCACGACCTTGATTCCTTCATTGCCGGTACTAAATTAGATTAGCCTGCATGCATGTATTTATCACCGATACTTCGTCGACAGCTGAAATCTTTTATTTTAACTGGTCTAGGGCGCTATTCATAATCTTATACTGTTTGCTCAATTTCGATCGTTGATGAAAAAATTTTGGGGAACTCTTCGCAGTGAAGATATTTTCGAAGCCACTGGACGCGATATTATTATTGTGGAGCTTCTGAAGGAAGCTGCACCTGCCCTATAGGCTATTCAAAGATCGGGCTTGAAAAGGTATCTCTCACTAACTACTCGATCATTTTCCACAGAGCGAAACTATCAATCAACAGGGAATTAGTTCAGTGTAGAGACAACTGTGAAACCAGAAGGTTCGTTGTAGCGACCTCTTTGCACTGCCCGCATCTCTCTCTCTCTCTCTCTCTCTCTCTCTCTCTCTCTCTCTCTCTCTCTCTCTCTTTCTCTTCTCTCTCTCTTCTCTCTCTTCTGTCTCTCTCTTCTCTCTCTCTCTCTCTCTCTCTCTCTCTCTCTCTCTCTCTCTCTCTCTCTCTCTCTAACACACACATAGTCAAAAACCGCCTCTCCACACAATCAGAGAATTACATTGCTTTCCTGTCTGAGTTCATGGTCTCTTTCGTTCTGCACTGTGTATAGTAGGTCTATTATTTACAGAACTCATAAGATGTTTTTGTCAGAATAATTTTAAGAAAAAAAAGAAAGAAAAAAAAAGAGTAATGACCTGTCCTTACCATATTGCCACAATGTCAAAAGTTTTAGCAGCAATGAAAAGTCGATCAGTTTCCTTCTTTCATTTTCGACAAATGCAAAAAGGTTATAGAAAATCCCAATGTATTAGGCCTTCATATAGAGGAGTACATGTATCATTTCGCTTTGGCTAGGTCGCCTGACAGAGGTACCGATCTGTATGATACTGGAGAGTGAAACACTATAAGATAAAAAGCTTTATTACTTCTTTCACTCAGAAATGAGTATCTGGTAAATTGATAAAATTTCACAGCGTTTAATGAAACCCTCTATTCCCAATTTCGATTAATGCCCATGTCTCCACATTGACATAACAATACCAGATTCCCACTTGTAAGCCGACCTTTAGTTAAGTTCCAGCATGTCAACAGTCACCATAAGAGAGCAGAGACCAGAAGAAGGGCCCAGGTCAACTGTTTGGTGCGATTTGGGCATAACAAACATAGAGCGCACCAAAGGGAGCTGTTGAAGCATTCTAAGTTTGCATTGAAGGAGAGCAACAGGAACAGTGCATCATAGATAATAGTTTCTGTTGATATTGACCTGGTATATATAATGAAAGATTGGTAATTATGATCTAACTCCAATCCACAAGAACGACGCTTAAAGCCCCAGACCTTCGCCTGAAACAATTATAGGCCTGCTTCTTAACTAATAACTAAGGAAAAGTCTAAGATAAAACATAATTTTAATCATGTTTTAGGTCTTTTGGAGACAAACCTTTAATGTCTGCTAACTAGTCTGGTTTCTCACCTGATAATTCCGCTTGAACTAAGTAATTATTCTATACTTGTCCTATAGAATACGTATGCCTTACTATTGGTCAACGAAAAGGACTGCGTCTTATCGTTTTTATCTCAGCTGACTTGTTAGTCAGGCTGAGCTTTTAAAAAGGAGGCCGACGTCCGTCCGTCATCCGTCCATTCACAATTCACAATTCACAATTCACAATTCACATTTTCGACTTCTTCCAAAATCGTCAGCCAGATTCACTTCAATCTTGGGGGATGTACCTTGGGTGGCCCTCTACCAAGAGTGTTCAAATGGTCACGGTCCAGTAATTTTGAGTTTTTTATGTTTGTGTGTGTGTGTGTGTGGGGGGGGGGGGGGGCAAATCTTAAAAATCTTCTCCAAGACCGTCCTTCCCATTGCTTTGATATCAGACAGGAACACAGTCCGGGACTCCTAGCTCTTAATTTGTTCACTAGGTGGCACTGCAATTTTCTTTCTATTTTTTTAATCATTTATGGGGGGGGGGGGGTAAGTTTTCGCCTTTTTCGCCTTTTTCTTCGGTACTATCTCTCAGATTAAGCTGATACTTGGATGTTTTCCCTGTTAAAAGGTTCAACAATGTTTTTCACTACGTGACACTGCTGTGGATTTCTGATTTTTAATGATTTTTTTTTCAGTATACGTGGGACTTGACTAATTGATCCCAGCATTTCCGTTGACGGCCTTGTAATGCCTCGTGCGAAAAGTCCGCTGCTGAAAGTCTGGTTAGCAGGCATATAATGAAAGATGATAGACCAACTGTACCTTTATCTGCCCCCCCCCCCCCACTCAAAAAAAAAAAAAAAAAAAAGGGAAAAAACCCTGAGTTATGCTTTTTGTTAAAGTAAAGATAATATAGACAGCCACACATGCCCCATATGTAATACTAGGGCAGGTCAAACATAACGCTGGTTTTATCATAGTAAATAATGTAATATATCATCATAGTCCTGGACAAATGATGTATCTATGTTAATATTTGTAAAGTCTCAGTGAATAATTTTACCATTTGTAGACTACTTGCGAATAAAGCTATAATTTAATACAGGGGATATGACCCAATCCCTTACAACATCAAGCAAGTGCATAATTGGATACTTGTAATAAATCCACATGGAAGTTTGACAAATTGGCTGCGGGCTGGTTACACAAGGGTCAGATATAACAAGTGGTCATGCTGGTGGCGCCATGCAGCAACGTCAACATATTTCTAAGTTGAGTGCAACAGCCTTACACTGCAGGCTGGGACCAGGGAGCTTATATTTCCACGGCGAACCCCTCCAACAACCACACGTGCGGGATTAATGCTTCCGGGTGACAGGAACTGCCATGTGTGCTTCGAATCGTTTCTATTCAAGGCTACGTTTTAACTTAACGTAAATTATCGGAGGAAATGTACAAAGATTATATGTGTATGATCTTGTCCTCAACAGCTTTGTGTCATAGGCTCTTGATGCCAAAAATTCGCAGAAGAATCTGCTAACCTCGTCTCTCTCTCTCTCTCTCTCTCTCTCTCTCTCTCTCTCTCTCTCTCTCTCTCTCTCTCTCTCTCTCTCTCTCTCTCTCTCTCTCTCTCTGACTGGATTAAGGAATTTCCAATAGTTCGACGAACATTTATTTCACAATCTACGAAATGTAAACATCGACGTCCTTTTATCAAAATAGATCAGCGAACTTCCGTGAAGTTACTTGATTGTCTGCTTTCACCAAACCACACTATCGGAGAATTAAATTAGTGTGGGTGTATTGTGGATGTGTTTATATTTACACACAATACGAATATTTGTGTTCAGTCTAGATGAAACTATGAACAAGGTGACTTACACACGAATAGTATAACCATCAACACAACAGTGGGTCTAAGGCTACTGCTCCCATACTGTGCACAGCTCGTAATTTAAGACACAAAGCCATGGGAAATATTAACACTACATGGAACTTGGTTATGTAAGTATTTACGCATTTCGATGCCTCGGTTGGTCACATAAAACGCAAACAATTTTCAAGCATCGTCTGTGTATTATAATAAACACCAACTAGATAACACCAATAGGAAAGACATCAGTTGCACCAGCCTTCTCGCCTATAATCCTGTGCCATAAATTCATGTGGTGAAATCATAAAAAAATTAGGTAGAATATTTAGAAAGATTCCATGATAAACAATGAGCAATGAATGAAAGACGGCCAGCAAGTTGTTATTATTATTATTATTATTATTATTATTATTATTATTATTATTATTATTATTATTATTATTATTATTATTATTATTATTATTATTATCATTATTATTATTAGGTATCATATTAGTCAAAACAAATGTAATTTAAGGGAAGACAGGCCAGACTATTATAAAAGCTCAAAATAACGTAAACGAATTGACGACGTATTAAGTTACGTGTAAAAATTGTGGTCATTGACAACTGAGTCGAGGCTGGAGAAACAAGTAATTCAAGGTCGCCGACTTCATATACTTTATCTTGGACCATTGGGTCATTTCACTGATTGTGCATCTTTCACATTGGCCTGCAAGAGCGTATAGACTCTGCTATAATCTAAAAAGGAAAAATACGGAAGTAAAGGCCATAATTCATTAAGATTTACCGTAATTTTGTGAAAGTAAACTCGTCAATTGACAAACCATTCGTCAGCCTTCTGATTATGATCTATTTTTGCCTACAAAAGTGTTTTGGGATTCCCTTCATAATCATATATGCATGACGCTTTGTGGCGCTACGTCATACCCTTGTGTGTAAAGTCTGAATCTAGGTCAGCAAAATGACTGTGCCCGGCGAGAAAAAGCAGCACGCTCATTATTCAGGGGTCACATTAAGCTTGCGTCCTGCGTCATAGACGCAAAAAAATGAAGAAAAGACGCCCGGAAATTAATAAAAACATTGTCATTTCGCGTCGCTGTGGACGCACGCACAAACGCGATGCATTTTGAATGACACAACTGCAAAAATTACCCCATGCGGCCACGGTGATTTGCATCGACCATTATCAGTATCATGAATATGTATTATACTGATGGAATCCTCTGATGTTCGTCTTTCTATTTAACAAGCTCTCTTATTTGCTAAGAAAAAAATATTCCTGGGGTATCCCTCCAAAAATTCCCCATAATGGGAATGGATGTACGTCATTTCATCTCATTATAAATGCGCTGAGAGCACTTCCAGGCTCCTCATTGTTTGGATTTGATCACGTGTCACTTACTGTCCAATCAAATTCGTTGTTGCCCATGTTCCTGTCTCATGCCTGCAATGTTTGGAAGGTACAAGTCTTATTACGCAAAGATTATTGGACCAAGATGTTAAATTTTCACATCATATTTTCACCAAGAAGACTTCTATCGTACAAATCTAGACAGAGACAAAGGCACGAGTGAAAATTCATTACGGACGGCAAGGAAAGTACGCACATTTGTCATCGCACGGTCACATGTGGACGAAGCGAAAATTTGCATTAGGCCTGACACGATGTTGTTGATCACTGTCTCCGATGGGGCACGCCGTTACTGGTTTTTTTTTTTTTTTTTTAAAAACAAAATTTAGTTGTTTTGATTTTATTGAAATGTTTGAATGGAACAAATCTGTATGACAGAACAAGGCAGGAATGAAATTTATGATCGAAGGCCGGAAAAAATATACGTTCAACATAGCGGAAAACCATGCCTGGGTGCATGCCCGTGACAGGCTCTGTACACTCGCTTGTGTTGCATGGCTTGTCAAGTTGTAGGCCTACCGTGTTGCTTGATGAAAAAAGTGACCGCACTTAAGATCAGACTCTTAACACCACCTACGGCATCAAATTTGTCAGGTATATGGAAATAGAAAGTGCACAGAAATATAAATCATGTAATTTCTGACCATTTCATCACGTGCAATCAATCGCAAAAATAACAGAGCCCATGCATGTTCAGTCATGCATGCCGCTTGTTGTGCAAACTAGTTAAAAAACTGTGCGATGCCAGATACTGGCACAGTGGCAGCGTGCTAGGGGTTAAGCCGCCTTCACAATCATTTTTTGGTAGACCAGGGATGTGTTATAGACTTAGTCCTAATAGCAGGTCCCTGGGCAGATTGAATCCATCCTTGGTACAGTCAACAACTTTTAGACCCTTTTACATCAAGTTAGCATATTGGTAACTTTTTATTTAATCTTAAATTTTATAATAATGAGTCACCTACATGAGCATATAGACCCTATGTTATGTTCGTTTCTAGGCTAAGTTACCTGCATGTTTTATTTGTTTATCATTTTGATGTATGTTGATTATACCAATTAAACTCAATTAATCAAATTACATCAAAAGTCTAGATTGCACAATTTCAGACTGGACCCATCGATTCAGTTCATGGACTCACTATTTTTCCTGAAAAAGAAGAAAGATGGGTCCAACGAACCCGTACTGAAATAATGTGACCCCTGTATTATTATGGTTAAGTATCAAATTATATCGTTTTGTATCGTATCGTCAGATCCGTATCGTATCGTGAAAAGGTGTATTGTTACAGCCCTAGTAATAATATATGCTTGATATCAATTGTTCAAATTGGTTGATAAGTTTTTGAATTATGACCACAAACGTATCTTGAATGTGATCACAATCAGTTGCTCAAATGGGTGGGTAAAATTTTAAGTTTTGACCAGAAACGTATTCTAAACGTTAGGGAAAGAAGGGACGGGTGGAATGACGGAAGAAGGAACTAAACATAGATCAGACGTAGAAAGGAACGAAGGAAGGATAAATAAAGGAAGTATAAGGAACACGACAGAAAGAAAGAATGAAAGAAAGGAAGAAAAAAAAGGAAGAGGAATATTTATCGAGGGTGCACTTGTTGTCCCACTTTACTCCAAAATGTTAAAATTAAACCAAGCACGGGAAGAAACCTTACAATTCCAACAGGTCTTACGCCTATTCGAGGCAGATTACAATCTGCATGTCCTGAGAGACATGGCCAATCGCATGCACCTTTGCTTAAGACAAACCCCATGCTATCGTCATTCTTACATGCAATGAATCGTGCATGAATTACCCCGAGGTGGGGTCGGGGTCGAGTACTAGGAATGAAAAAGGCATATAGGATCTGTAGGAGCTCGAACCCTAAATTCCGTATGCACGCCCCCCCCCCCCCCCGCCGGGGGGGGGGGGGGGCAAATTGAAGGTTTTGTCCAAAGTAGAGACTCCTTGAAAAAAAATGCATGTGCATTGGTACAAGAAATTGGTTAGATTGTCATATTTAATGTTCAATGATCGTTGAAATGATTTGAGGCATTTTTATCCACCTGTACGAAACAACGGGGACTCCTTTTTAGGCCTTACATCACTGAAATTGGTTACGTAAGGGGATGGAGATGGGAGTGAAGTGGGGAGTGGTGAGGTGGGTATCAAACGCCTTCATAGTCTGGCCAATACAGGTCATTCCTGCGGCAAGGAAATCAGGGAACAATTCCCAGGGGCATCAACATCAGCACACCAAAACAAGTTGCATATCAAATGCAGTTTGAAGAATGTTTCCGTGTAAGTGCATTTACGTGAGATACAAATCTGATCATTGAAAAGGATACTGATGCTGGTTATGTCAGAGTGTCACAAAGAGAGATAATGATTAGATGTTAGCATATTGGCAGACTATAAGTGAATTATTTCCTGGCGTAATCATATTCAAGAGCACATTGAAGCTAGTTCCCGAAATGTCTCTGTGTCGCAACTTTCATCAGATAAAATCAAGACAGATCCAGCTGCAGCTTTGTATTATGTAATCCAGCCGAAAAAGGACGTTATATTATATAAGGGACTTAAGATTATAGGCTAGGAAGCCACCCTAGGCCAAAGGACATAATTTTCATGTGAAATACGCTTGACGATGGAAAAAGTCAGTTGAGATTTTAGACTGCATTGTACATAACTAAGCATTTGAAATATCCAGTAAAACAGTCGGTCATGGGGTTTTTTTTTGTACAATTTGTAAATGTGCCGCTTCAGCAAACTGACATATAGCGGCTGGATCGACAATGAGTCATCTGTTGGCATATCGTTTGCAACTTCTCGATAGATACACCCAGGTTTTCTATCAACAAATCAAAATGAATTTTAGCTCGCTATATGCTTGAGAGTAATGTAGTCCATTGCTGTGACAACAAAGACAAAAGGCCAAAGTATACAAATTTAACTTGAAATACGGATCCATATAAGCCTTTATCAATGAAGCAACCGTAATGATAGCATTAAATATCATCGAATCGACTGAACTAGAAATAATAATTTAATATAATACTTGATCCCTAGGTACCAACGCAGATCGACATAGCAAGACGTTTGCTATACAAAACAATTTTTTTTCAGTGATTATACTCGGTTGTGTCATGGTGTATTTTTAACATACAAACTTTCGAAGTAGAACTATAAATCGTATTTTAACTAAAATGCATGCAGTGTTTGATTTGATGGTATCGCATGTTATATTCAAAGCATCAAAGAGAATTCAAGTCAACAAAAACGTAAGTGGTCTATTATTTCTGCTACATTACGTTTTGTAGCATTATGCGATCCACGTGGGGCAAAATGAGACGCGATTAGTCTATTTTGAAATTTCATGTATAATTTTGTCTCTTTCACATGCCTTCTTGTACCTTGTTACGATATGGGTCTAGTTTCACATGTCTATAAACTATATCAACGTCGACAAGATATACTATATACGCACACACTCATATTCGCTGGTTTACATTTAAGAAAAGTAAACACCTATGTGCCACTAGATCTGGTGTATAGTGACCACGCCAGAGAATGTATAAGAAAGTTGTCGCTGTGCAGAATTTTACTATGCATATCAAAATTAGGTGTTGTTACAATTTGAAACTTAATCTTATAGGAGAAGGTCGTATGATCTGCAACAGTTTCGTATCATGAATACTCGAAATTCGATAGTCAAATTCTATACTTTCGGTGCCCATTCCTGCCACTGCCTACATGTCAAAAGCAAAGATATTGATACACTGATGACTCAATTTTAATTCTAAGTACCAAAATAACGTTCAACAGAAAGTTGTCGAGAAAGGCTATGTCAACCTGACAGATGATAAAAGGTCTTCAACAGTTAATTAATTATGGGGAAAAAAATTCGCAGCCTTGTATGCCCAGACATTTTTCTCTACCAGCGTGTGTCAGCAGCCAAGAACACCTGCTGGTGTATTCAAACTGATTCGATAAGGTCATATTATATTGTAGCTGTCAAAGACAGGTTCGTCAAGCGCTTTGATAGAAATTCCTGTAGAAAGACAAAACCTTGTACACTTTAGCCTATTCAAGCTGACGATATTTACTTTCAGCGCAACAAAACATCATGGAAATTTACACAATGTATTGCGACAAGTTTTGACTGGCGTATTATACAGTAATGGTGTTGTAGCAATGGACACAAGTTTTTGAGAAAGGCATGCGCGTTGTTCTGAAACGTTTCTACTGCAACAAAATCCGTACTTTGTGCTTTTCGTTTTTGCCCGGTGGCCAAGTCTCATCTAATCAGTAGAATAAATTGGACAAGACAAATCTTTTGCAGTACTGCATGTCAAATGAAAAATCCAAGATTGCATTTGAAGTTCTGAATGTTCATAATTTTCATACATTTTGATATAATGTTAATCTCTACATTGGAAAAACATATAGCATGTCAGACCATGTATTTCACTACATGCAACTGTTTCAAATGACTGTTCGCTCTGTCCATACATGTCAAAGTCCTGCATTGATCATGCCATAAACTGCACCTTTGTCCCTCCAGACCCGCCTTAAAGTGGGGGTATTTGACGTTAGTCCTGCTCTTCACCATAGCATTTTTCTAATATTAGAACATTTTTCACTTCACATATCTCAGTGTGAGTAATAGTGCTTTATTAGTACATGTATGCCATGTCACACATCCTATCTGTATACCTACCTTTTTATTTGCAGAGTGTAAGTTCGGTATCAGATTGACACCAGCTTGCATTATTATAACATTGATTTGAAGAATTGGCAGGTCCTGTGTTTGGAACAATCCCAGATCCAGCTAAACTTGCAATTGTTTATTCGAAGCCTTTGTTTATTTCAAATACTCCATATTCCGTTGTCGCGCGTGTTTTTTTGTTTGTTTTGTTTTCTGCTGGATATATATATATATATATATATATATATATATATATATATATATATATATATATATATATATATCCAGCTTGTCAAACGATGGCCTTTTGTGGGGTTGATTTGGTTTGTGAATGAAAGTGTGAAAACTGCTGTAAGAGTACATCTATTTTGTTCATATCTGTATCACTTTTACCAGTGAATGGTAACATATTCTGTATATGTCGTTGTATGTCCGAGACCAACCACTGCGAAAATTTCATCACACTGGAAGAGTTGAAATTGTTGATAGTCCGTTTTGATTGATATTTCCAATAGTTTTATTGGTTTGATTTAATTGATACCATGTTTGTGAACAAATCACAGCGTTGCTCTTTGGGTAAGAACACGTAAGGTAATGCCCAGGCTTCAAAAGTGATTTCACTTTTAGGCCACATTTCACTGAAACATGCATCAGTCTCATAATTAACCTTTATACTCAATTGACAGCAAGTGTTATAGAATCTGTGGGCACTAAAGATGGAAATCAAAATTCAAAGCTGTTGTATTAGTACAAGCGTTCTGGGTAAAAAAAAAAGTGGTTTTTGCTTAAAATTGACATTTCTCGAAAAATATTCTAGATAAGCTAGTAGCATTTGTGCTTTTATTATCTCAACACGTGTATCTCCAAAACGGTATCAGGGGTTTTTCATCATTGTATCTGTTTATTTTCAATGAATTATACAAAAACTGAAAAAATAGCTGTTTTGTAAAATTGATAAAGAAGTTTGTGGGACTCTTCTTTTTTGATACGCATTTAAAAAAACTATAGTTTCTTAGAAAATCCCTGCGTCGTTTTTGCTTTAGCGCATTTTAGGGTAAAGTAGTGTTTATTTTATTTAAATCAGATTATCCATTCTAGAGAAATACCCATGTGGAAGGAACATTTCAGAGCAGCAAGCTGTTGTTACTAATCAAGTTCCAAAGATCAACAGGGGCCATTGACTGTCATGTTAATGTTGAAAATATTTGTTCATTTCAACAGATTGTGTTGGTTTTGAATTTCTGAATTGTACACATGATAGACAACATACATGTCTATTAAATTCTACCCAATTTTCAAAATGAATAAAATAATTCAAAATCGGTTGGACATTGCCTTAAACAGATAAATTATTTTCAATCTTTCTCAGTCAATAATGCACGTGGTAGACAATGTTTTCAACGGGAATCTTAGAAACGATCTATCAAAAATGCATGCTATAGGTCAACAAGTTCCGTTGGCGCTCTGACTACTATGCACCACATAAAGCTTTGTATGAAGTTTTAATTCAAGGATGAAATAGGATGTATTCACATTCAGATGCGGTCCTACCCTAACCGGTATTGAGCAAAAGAGGGAGCCTACATCAGGGCAGATCCATATATTTAGCATACTATTAGTAAAAAGTACTGGCTCGATAAAATAAACAAAAAGACCACATAATAATCTGAAAAAAATGTTTTAACATATATTTGAAACATAAAGGATGCCTAAATTGATAAGAAATGAGCTCTCTTGTGCTTGAAAATGTGTTATTTATGCATGTTTATGTAGTATATAATACAAATCTGCCCTGATCATGGTGGACGCATCAGTCTGTTGCCCTGGCAACACGGGAAGTGAGCAGGATCGAAGTTAAATATGAATATCTCCTATTGCCACTAATACAAATGGATGCATTGATACTGGCAGCAAACTAATTGATGACAAATGCATTTCCTGTAACGTTAGCAGCCATTGCGTAAATTATTAAATATTTTGTCCAATGTCGGATATTATGTTTTCGGGCTCTAAGCTGCTGGTTTTGATTGGCTAAACATAACGTTTTACAATTAATGACTGTGTTTTGTGGTGCAGATCTGTTGATTTTGTCCTGATTAACCTGCTATAACTACAAAACAAGATAAAATTTTCCTCCAATCTTCTGAATGTAGATCACAAAGTGGAGTTCAAGCGTAGTGATAATGCCCGAAAATTTCATGTAGGAACTTGTATGGCATAGTTTTTTGGGTTTTTTTTTGTGATCCGATAGCTATTATTCTAAAAAAAAAAAAACCCGGATCATTTCAAGCACGTTTGCTTACACGTTACAAAGTCCGTGAATGCGTCTCTGTATTAGAAAATTGACCTGAGCATCACCTAACAAAGGCCAGTGCCATCATATTTAACATCAAAAGATAAATGATTCATGCGTTTCGTAGCCTTCAGGTTCATTGGCCCCTTGTGTTTTATTCAGAGTTTGGCCGCTTTCCTCGTGGCTTAATATAGTTCAGAGTAGGGGTACGCCTTCTGTTACTCTGACAAGTTAAGGTGCAAGTTCAAAGCACGCAGTGGCAGATGTAGTTTGTACACTGAACGGTAAACCAACCGTTATTTTAGTATGGGGACGCACTTCACCTCGTTAGGATCAGCAAAGTTTGTTACCTTCAACAGTTACGTATGAGATCGCGACATGATGCCGAATGCATCTTGAAAGAAAATAAACTGTAGCACTTGTCGTAACACGCGGAATAGTGAAGCTTTCCAAGTGTGACATAGCCTTCAAGGCTACGGATTCTACCTCGTTTTGAGGGTGTTGTAAGACAGAGAACGCACAGATTGCAGCACATATTCTGCACGGACAATGCCTTGGGACTTACAAAGGAATGCATAATTAGCGTTCTGGGATTAGCGTGCAGGAAAGTGGTCAATTAAGTTCGTATGACCTTTCTCCCAAACCTATGGCTGGGGGCGTTGACAATATGATATGTAGCTTATTTAGTGGGGACGTTGGTACTGCATTGGTTACTTTGGTAGGGGGATCATTACTATCCGTGGCTTTGTGGGTGGCTAGTGTGCCGACAGAGGAGCGATGCATATCCTCATTGACTCAACTCAGGCATGCATCATCGACATGCACACATGCAGTGTTTACTACAATTACCAATGTCCCGACATAGCTGAATAATGGATGAATTGTAATAACCTGCCATTGATGAACCACAGAACAGCTGCTCACTGATACATTTGGAGACTAGCATTCATGAAATGCTTCGATGAATCCCCTGATGCAGTAAAATAAGTGTAATAACGTACACTACACGGGTCAGGTTTTTTAACTTTCAGCCTTTTTTTTCACGACACCGCAAATTGGCAATGCAAGGACGTAACGTATTTCTGCGGCAGGGTGGAGATATAACGCTTCTAATACCAGAATGCAGGTAGGTTTGCCGTTCATTGCTCAGTTATTTCATGTTCTTCCTCTGTTCTAAGATAGTTTTCCGGTTTAGCATGGAGTTTATCTGTTCTATCGCCGATGCGAGCCAAAGGTCGTTGGCGGTAAATTTGCCATCCTATGGCATTTCAAAGCACTAAGCAGTTATTAGAATATTTTGATAGACAAAAACAAAGTTCAGTGCTCAATAGCACCGATGCACGTTGTTGTTGGTAGTGGTGCAACCAGAACTACAATATGTGTCCCTTGTAGCGAGACCAAGGGCTAGTGCCTCAAGCGAGGCGGAACGTGTTTTACGATCAGTTCGAGTTCCACTGAGTGTCGCTGTCCCATCATGTTCCACTTACGCTGGCTCGGTACAATGTATCACAGTATGGGTGGCTGTTGTGCTTGGTAATACGCAGTTGACAACTGGCGCCAAATCAATAAATTGGCAGAAAAAATACCACAGCATAAATAAATAAACACCATAATGATCACGCAGTACTGTTTGAGGATCAGAACATTTTTTATTATTATGAACAAAGAGCATTGGAAATTGTAATTTTAAAGAACAAAGAACATTGAAAGTTTCGAAAAAAAATCTTTTGTTGAAGAAGCATATAAAATGGATCTGTGAGTGAATTTTAAGTAACACACAGAATTTAAGTTGACATATAAGCTTCAGTCGGGGCAATTGTATGATGTAATGCCGTAGCGGAATAGTATTTTGCTTTTGTGCATATCGTTAAAAAATATGTTAATTTGATTGCTATATGACCTTGACTTTAACTTGGCAGGTCCGTTAATTCAGTGTCCCTATCCATCTAAACTATGAAAAGATAGTCTCGACCCAGTAATTTTTTGCTCCTGGGAGTTGTGTGAAAAAATGTTTCTACTTAGGTGATAGATAGTTAAATGTGACAGATATAAAACTTTAGTCTTACAACGGCAAGGATAAAACGGGTAAAATGGCCCAGAGGATATCCTTGTCTGTTTTCGTTTTTATTTTATTTGTTTTTCATATTTTAGCCAAAATAGCTTGAATAGAACATGAAATGTCAGGTTAACCTATTGCAGAACGAAAGCTTGCAGATAGAGTAGTTTCAGGCCCATCAGCGGATGCATAAACGTAACATAGTACTAAAATTGATCAATAGGTACATATGTACCACATATAAACGGCTTCAAACACGCAGTATGTTGTAATTTTAAGGTTTAAAGATGGCATGTGATACTGCACCAGATCATGATGTGAAACAGTAGGTTTAGAAAAGGGTTTTCGCTGTTGGGTAAACTGTTCTGCACTGTGCAACCGAGGCGTTGAAAGTGACAGATGAGATGGAGGAATAAACTCAGGGTATTACGTCCTGCGTATATTGGCTTCACGTTAGAAGTCCGGATGAATTGTATAAGAATTTACCTTTGCATCTTTCGAAAAAAATGCTACCTTCAGCCCAAATAGATAAGATATATAGCAGGCTAGGTAGGCATCAATACAGGAATTCGTGTTAAAGTGTGAAAAAATGGACACTGGCAAGTATCATAATGAAGACTGACGACAGACCAGATATTTCACTTTGAGAGAGGCACAACACTGTTCCCAATTGACAGCTCGTGGGAAAGGGTTGCGCAGATATCTTCTTTCGTTAATCTATTGTAGGACAGATAGAACCTTGAACCACACAATCAAGTGAGCAAAGAAACAAGAAGAAAATAAAGAAAAACAAACACACATACAATAAATTTACCAGCATTGTGAGTTGTGTCAGCGTATCATCCATGGTCACCTTTCCCTTGAATGAGGACTGCGGTCACCCAAAAGACTTTCTTAGCTGTTACTTATAACACACACACAAAAACCTTAACTTTTCACTGTCCGATTGGACAGAAAAATATCGAGTCAAGTTGCACTGATATGCTAATGAGCGACGGTATCTGACGTCACCTGGTTTTTATCGGCTTCAGTAGAGCCAAGTCCGCCATGCTGCAATACATGCAAGGGGGCCCGCTGGCTTATATATCTTTGGCCCTTGGTTAAAAGAAACCTCTAAAATGCGTTATTATGCTGCGCATGGGTGTCAGGAGAGCTCTGACCAAAAGCCAGATTTTGTATTCCTCGCCTTCCCAAATGAATGAACAACTGAAGAGGCAATGGGGTCATGCTGTGCGGAGGGAAGAAAGTGAAGCGATGACCTGTATCAGGATATTTTCAGATAACTTCGGGCAAGAGCACCAAGAAGGTGATATTGCACTCAAATTAGCTCCCCATCTATTCAAATGCAGTCAGAATCGACCAGGCTACTGATTAAAATCATAGGTTATACCCATAAAGGTGATGGTGGAGAAACGAATTTTAGAGACCGAGTCCAAGGTCACCAAGCGAGGCTAGAAGAGGGCATTGCTCAAGGTACGTGAGCATCAGTGTCTTTGACCATTTTTATCGACAGTATCTGCTAGCCTTATACTATGTTCTTGGCATGGGGTTATTACTGACCCATGTGGAGACTTGCTTGTTTATTTTTCATGTTAACAGAATTACAGAAACAGTCGTTATTGAGGGAGACGCTGAACAAATCATGAGAGCTGACTCAATATCTGCAGCCGTGCACACAGGCTCTCCTAGCGTGCAATCAGTCAATCATTCGTGTTGATTAGATGGGGGGGGGGAGCAGGAGCATGGTAGCCTAGAACATTTGTGCACGCAATGGCTCCCAGAGGGCCGTATAAGCAGTAAAGTATTGAGTATTCATCTCTAGGGTCGATCATTCGGGCTGATAAAATGTGTGTGTGTGGGTGGTGTGTGTGTGGGGGGGGGGGGGGGGTGGACCCAGTATTACTACGTCGTCAGATGGAGCTCATACACAAAAAGACCTGAATCGAAGCTTAGATCTTGGGCCACCATATCCCGCTTCCACGCTTGACATGATTTCTGCGTTTCTTTACATACCCACAAACTGCAACTCACCAGTCGATTTCAAAACTATTTTCATAAGTATATTCAAATGACCATCCACTAAAATTCATATATATATATATATATATATATATATATATATATATATATATATATATATATATATATATATACATATATATATATATATATATATATATATATATATATATATATATATATATATATATATAATTATATCCATGGCAACAAGTCTATAATTGTCTCAGATATCTTTTGTTCCAACTTCGTTTTTATCCTGTGTCCATATCCACAAATCGTAGAACCTGACCAAAATTGATTCCGTCAGCGCTTCTCATATCCACCAATACTTTCTGGCAGCCGTAATTTTGACCGAACCCGCACTGTTATCCCAGCTGCTTTCTGATTGGCTGAAAGTTTGCGTACCAAATCACAGAGGAGCTGGGATATCCGTGCGGGTCCAGTCACAATTATGGCCGCCAGAAAGTTTGATGGGATACGAGAGGCTCTGAGGGAATCAATGTAGGGCAGATTTGACAATCTGTGGAAATGGAAACAAGATTAAACGAGAGTGGGTCAAAGAATACGGTCTGACCGACTATTGAGGACAGTTGTCACGGAACGAACTTGGTTCAGGATGGGATACCCTTTTGAATTTGTCCCCATACTGTCGGACTTTTTGCCCGAAATGGATATTGTAGGACATTTGCGGGGCTGTAATACAGCGAGAAATGCGTTAATTGCTCGCAGATTGATAAGATCTTATTATATTTACTGGGTAATAATAGAGTAGTCACCTCATTATTAATCAGCCTGTTGGGGACCTGGTTTGTGTGTCATACATGAATACATGTAAACAAAATGTACTTGGCAGACAAACAAAGTAAATTCATAAGGTTTTTGGGTCTATGTGAGTTTTCTTTGAAAAGTGTACGAATCAGCACACATATTGATATTTTTTTTAATTTCTTAAATGTATATTTTCTCTCACAGCGTTTCCTAAACACCATCCACCAGATATCTGAAAGCATAGTGATGTCTGATCCACCTGTACCAGAGAGAATACCTGTAGACTCGACCAACTTGTCAGACACACAGGTCGATATGTGCATGGTTGCTACAAATTTACTTTCAATTGGGGACATTCGTACAACAAGAGCAAAAAACTTTCCATGCACTTGCAGTTGTAGATGCAGTGACAAAGAACCTAAGGAAATAACAGAAGCTGAAGTCCAGGTCGATATTGATGAGTTTCTAGACACAATCCTTCCTACGCCACTTTTCATATTTGCCACGAAATTTTTGATCGTGCGTTAACATTACAAATTTTACTTTCAAGTCCTGGGGAAAGCCCTGTCTACTGAATATTGGTTTGACTTTGTTTTGTTTGTTTGTTTGTTTGTTTGTTTGCTTGTTTGTTTATTCTTTTTTTTTGTTTTCTTTTTTCGGGATTGCACAAGTATAGCTTTTTCATATGTAAAAGATAATCAATAATGAATCACACTTGGTGTGGATTTTATGTGCGCTGTTATCAATCTGATGGCGAAAATAATGTTACCATATTTATTTGAAAAGTAGCATGCCGTGCCAATAAAAAATACCCGAAAAAAAAACACAGAGATTGCGACACCGTTTAAATTAGATTCTTTCTAATTTCTAATAAGAACGGTCTAAATTTACAGTGCTACGGTGCCACTTTTCCTTTCAGCAGAGATGAACAATATTGAAAAATAGGAAAAAAAACAAGGGGTTACTTCTGTTAGGGCTCATACTTTAATCAGTATGAATGCAGTACATGGTGCTTCATGTACACGGGTCTTCTGCCCCTGAACAGTAGTAATTACTGAGAAAAAATGGCTTGTCAATTTTTACTGTTGATGGGCACCGTGCCGAAAAAACATAAAAACAGCAACAATTGAATACGCTGACATATTACATGGCTACGCTCCTGCGACAAACAGACAAACGACAACATAAACTAAAGCTCCTGAATAAGGTCTTTAGTGCATGTGTCCTTGCTTGTACAAGAGCCCATGCTCCACATTTCCAAGCAGGACTGGTCAATGTAAATGATCCGCTGTCTCATTGGCTTTTCAGTAATCAAAGTATATGCCCTATTATGTCTGTAAGACTGGGAAATGTAAATGATCTTACGTCTGGTTGACTGTCAGTTGTCAGATTTTTATAGTTCTGAAAAAGAACATTTACAATTTTGCATGCACTGAAAAAATCTGGACAAAAGCTGGTATGCGTTTGCAAAGATTTGGCTCGGAATCTTTTTGTATGTTAAGTTTTTTCTGAAGATGTCACCACAATATTTTAAATGTTATGCGCATAATCGGGTGTAATTTTTGTCTGTATCGAAGCGATTTGACCGGATTTGAAAATTGATGCAAACTCAAAGACGAGATCAACAAGAAAAGAGAAAGATGCATGCATTGTTTCTTCAAAATATTTTTCATACCGGGATTATATGCTTTGGAAATAAATCATATCCATCTTTGATGGATAGGAAGCCCTGTAGGGATTCCTAAAATCATATCAGGTGCAGCAAAATTCAGCAGGAAATACTCCAAACTATTGTTTGCAATGTAATGACGTCATCACTGAATTCACAATGTAATTTAACTGTAACAAGAAGTGAAAAAAAAATCATGCATATTTTTACGAGAAAGAATTTTTTTTTTTCATTTTTTGGGACTATCGGACCACCTTCGAAATAAATATACCAGATTCATTCCAGTTGTAGCAGGTGCCGTAATAGAAGCACGTCCCTAATTTTTCATTTTTTTAGAGCCACACACAAAATGTTTCACATGATTTTCTCCTTTCTAAAACTGTCTCTCTTCAAAAGACAGGTAAGAACCGTTGCATCCCGATGTTTATATGCAATTGATTAAACCTATTATTTATTATATAGAAGAGTGTAAGTAAGAAAGTTACTTAGTGTCACAATCGCTAGTTTGATCCAGCATTTTTTTCGCATTGGCACGGCTTGCTACTAGAATGAATATATCCAAATATTGACAATTGGAATTAACGGAGAAATGTTCTTGGAGCAATGCAGGGACCACTCCAGCCATTTGCCGAATGCCAATGTTTCCCGTAAACACGGCTAATCAAATTTGTAAATGGCTCATTTATTTTGATATGAATTATTGACAGCTTGAGAGGGATTTTTTGCATTTTTACGCTTTTATTTTCAAATTTTGCTAAAAAAAATTGAAGGCATCAATTGGTCCCTGCAGTTGTACCTAAAAATCCATGACATATAATTTCCTTGGACAGACAGACAAATGACAGCAGTAAACTGTAAAACTAGATGTTTTATTTTGTAAACAGATAAAACAAATCCCCGTTGCTTCAGGAAAACATTTTAAATAATCACTTGGCGGTCGAATCCACAACATTACTCAGAAAACTTAAGTGTCCAGAGTGCACATCACCAATCAAATGCCTGTATTCATATAATAAAAAATCCACATGTGTATAAGGCCACTCAAACTAAAAACAAAACAAAAGAAACACAAACAAACACAAACAAACAAACACAAAATCCAACAAAACACACACACACACACTATATTATGGATGCTTAGTTTCTGTGTAGCTTTCTTGGTTTCTGTTATCCACCATCCAGTCTATCTACTTGTTGACAATGTCTGTCATGTTCTCCAAGCAATGAATCAAGACCAAACGTTTAGGAAAATGACCTATGAATTATTACACAACGGGATTACAGATATTATAAAGTATTAGAATAAAAAGCACTGTTTGAAAATCAGTAATTAACTGAACAATTTATAGCGAAAATTTATGCTTATCAACAGTTTTTGTGAAGAGTTCATTGTGCAATTTTACACAATGTCAACCCCCCTCAAAAAAAAAAAAAAACAAGAACAAACAAAACAAAAACAAAAAAAACAAGAAAAAAGAAAAAAACAAAAAAATAAAAACAAAAAACAAAAAAACCCCAAAACAAACACCTCCTAACACGCACGCACACACACACGCACGCACACACACACACACACACACACACACACACACACACACACACACACACTATGGGAAAAGTACATGATTGTGTGTCGTTAAGAAATTCAAGCTAATTCAAAAGTAACAAAGTTTCCGGTAAGTTTTCAGAGCACCTATGTCTCAGTCCAAGCATTACACGTTACTGTAGTCTAAAGTACAGTCATTGTGACTTATGTTTACGCTACGTTTTCTCACTTCTGAAATAACGCTTTTTTTACAAACTAACTCAATGTATCAAGTCATATGTTTATCGTCGAATGGAAGCCAAACGAATGGCCCTTTCTGGCATGGCTTGAACATCATGTCAGTTATGTTTTCATATGTAATACAATGAATTTGTGCTCTGTTGGCTTGTATAATGCTGTCTCCAGTATAATGCTGGTGATGGATGATAGGCATGTGAAATAAATGAGCCTGTCAGTGTTTCTCCTTTCCGGCGGCCAGGTATGTTCACCAAATTCCCTGGGTAATGGTTTCTATGCTGTAACTAGCTTATTTTTGCCACCCGTCCCGGTTTTGTGGCCATTAGCGAGTTATGCTGGGTACGAAATAATTCGGTAGGTGTAGCCCTGTAAATGTTAACTCTTTCAGTGCTTATCACAACTGGTGCTCATCTGAATAATTAGTCATTATATTTTATTATAATAGTGCCATGTTCTGTTGCCCCGTTCAGTTGTTTTCTTTCAATATATCAGCATAACTATAGCTCCAGAGAGGAGGAGAATGGCCCAGGTCAACGAGTGCCCTCTGTTCATAACGCTTTGCACACAAACAACGCCAAGGAAAAGCATTGACTCACGCCACGAGATTTAGCACTAAAAAGTTAACATTGGGTGTTGTCACATTCCTTCAAGCTCGTCTTCAGATATGAAAAATATATTTCCGAAAAGTCAATGTATGCAGTGCAAAACGGTATCGGTTAGGTAATCAATTTAAGTTGAAGTGTTTGTACCCGACAAGTTACCAAGTAGTCATGCATGCAGATAAAAATCTGCAAAATGCCACTTTAACAGTTTGAACGTCGGTAGCATCTTAATTACAATCTGATATATTTGATCATTACCTGTATATTTATTCAGTTCACGCTAACCATGATAGGTTGTGTCTACTTGTTTGAATAAAAGAAGGTCGATGACTCCGATATACTGCTGTAAAGTTAAAATTCCGTATGGTGTGATTTCTATATGTGAACAGTTCAAGGTAACAGAAAAATGGTTAAAAAGTGGCGTTTGGCAGTCAGATAATTGCCCGTCTCCCAAAAATAGACTTCAAGCTCTCAAGACTAACCACAGCTATCTCTGAAACTGGGCACAAGTCAGAAGGAAGGTTGTTCGTGCATGGTAATATTAATGCATTTTGCATTGCACCCCCATGCAATAAATATGATATAAATAAATTGTCTATAAATGTAGCTGTGTAAAACGTATTATTAAGAGCTGAAGCAGGTTGCATTGCGGCGGTAAATTATAGTTGCTGCCACACCAAGTGCTTTTCAAGCGCAATTCAGTTTAAGTCACACCGATTGCAGACACTCCTGGTTTCTCGATAAAGTTGGTGCCAAAGTTGCTGAGCAGGGATCAATTTATCGACTCAATTAGAGCTATTAGTCTACCGTAGACCAAGGAAAAACAGGATTCACGTACTACCATAGAGACGCCCTTTGTTGCAGAGTGCGCGATTTCATTGCTTGTTCCACACTTATGGCCAAAATAAAAATACGATACTGGCGCACTTATTGAAGTCGTTGATGGTATTCCTGTGTTGGCACACGTTTTGAATAAGAATCACAACAATTGCAGCAAATGCAGTTATTTTGTAATAAGAATGCTATGCACAAAGTGACAATAAAAGATTCTCATGTGAGGAAATGAAACAGCCTACATGTCAGCATAGTTACTCCGGGTTTAACATTGGAATCTCGGGTCAAGTCACTTCAAGCTTCAGGTTATCCTGTTGGGAATCGCGTTTACCACATTTTGATTAATACGTTTCAGCCATCTGCTGGAGAACACATGAGGTCAAAAGTATAGCTTTCATTTTTTATTTCGCTTCACCCAAAAGCAACAACAAAAATAAAATAAAAACCAAAACAAAGCCATCCCCCAAGAAACAAAAATAAACAAAAAAGCCACAGAACAAACGAAAACAAACTAAAAACCCCAACAAATCCCCCCCCCCCAAAAAAAAAACATACAAACCAAAAACCCAACAAAAACAAGAGACAAAGAAATAAACCAACCCACCCCCTCCGCACGCTCATAATTAAGTATTTTTCGTTTTCTTTCTTTCTTTCTTTCTTTCTTTCTTTCTTTCTTTCTTTCTTTCTTTTTTTTTCTTTACTTTTTTCTTTTCTTTTCTTTTCTTTTCTTTTCTTTTCTTTTCTTTTCTTTTCTTTTTTCTTTTCTTTTGTTTTTTCTTTTTTTTTTTTTGAAGAAAAGCCAACTTTTTTTACCAGGTGCAGGTAAAATCAGCTGCATCATATTATAGGGAGTTGCAACCCTATGCGAAGACAACATTATATAAAAAATATATGAAATTGAGTTTGGACGAATTAGATGGGGGGGGGGGGGGGGGGAGAAATAACTGATGAACTTCTAGATAGATTAGGACTCTCAAACCCGTAATACCTGCACGTAATGTGTTGTGCCAATGCTAGCTACTGAGCTACTTAACCAACTGCGCGAGGTATAAGCAAACATTACAAAATATGCTGTCGGCAGGGCCCACAAACTATGCAGACAAGTTACTTTCTCTTCCACCGGAACAAATATTTCTAGCAGTAAATCTGTGTGAAAATCCCGGCAGGTATCTTTGTTTGACTGAAAATGACGGTTACCGGAATTGACAAAACGTTATACGTAGCATTCTTAGTCGTGAGCGTATTAAACGACTGCAGATCATACAAAATTAATGCATGTGCTTTGTTTTGTTTCATACACACATACATACATACATACATACATACATACATACATACATACATACATACACACACACAAACATGCATACATACATATGTAACTCTTCTCATTGTACTGGCATGGTTACCTTTAGTTGATGTAAATTTACATACAACTTAGAAGCTAATTGCTCCACTCAACCCGGGTATTTAAAATACTTGCAAGCACATAAGTATGTAAAATCGGCTTCGAAACAATTTGTCCTGTCGCATTATCCAAATTAATTACCAGGAGGAAGTTGTCTCCAGTAGATGTGTGGGTGAAATTACAGGCTATGGTTTAGGTGTAAAGTACACACGTGGTTGATTTGATTCTTCTTTGATGCGACAAATAATTTGGCCTAAAGTCAAGGCCTTGGAATTGACAATCTGTTGTACATGCACAGGTGAGGCTCATGCTTGAGCTTAGATAATTCGTAATGCCTTTTAATGTAATTGACCTAAAGAGCTCTTATGTACTCTATGGCTCTGACTGCGGTAATAGTTTATGCCAGGAGGCCGAGGTTTTGCACAATGACGGACTTCGTGTATTCAGTGGAACGCATGTGCACAAGCTATGATAAGATCAGCTTAAGCTGTGTAGCAAAAGTATATGTAGTCATTCCTGGTCAGCTGTCATTTTGCACTATTCTTTACGGTCCCCATGATTCGTTACAAAATTTTTTCTAAGCCATGAAGCCTTCTGTTATTCAACTATGACTTAGTTATAAAGTGCACTTATTGTCACAGGTTATTTTGCTGAGGTTTGCTCGGCAAGCCGCACAGGCTATTAATTTCGTTTAAAGATAGACCTTTATTCAGGATCACCTGTGATCCGAAGTGCATAAAACACTAATGAGAAGGCTCTCTGGACAAAGAGAGAGAGAGAGAGAGAGAGAGAGAGAGAGAGAGAGACAGAGACAGAGAGAGACAGAGAGAGACAGAGAGACAGAGAGAGACAGACAGGCAGACAAACAGACAAACAGACAGACAGAAATTATATGCATGTTACAGAGGACGAAACACAACCTTAAACAGGAATCAGGCTATCTGGTTTGTTGCGCAGTGTACTACCGACGAATAGACAATATAGTGCCTCGGTTCAACAGACTTTATATAACGTTCAAACGTTGCATATATTTGAAGAGTTAAGCTGATATATAATTAAAATGCTGTTTAACCTAGATCCGTTTCGTAAGATGAAGGGTTTTTTTTATTATGTTCAGATGCAATACCACAAAATATTGACCATAAGCATGCTTTTGTTATTTTTTCCACCACTGGCAAGACTCATGTAAAGAAGTAAGTCTTGTAGAAAACCTTTGATGGTGGACAATGGTCACTATAAGCAACAAAGAAGGTCTATATACAACGAAATCTATTTTTGTTGCCGCTAAGATTACACACAAGCGGGGAAGTGGAAGTGAGTAAATATAATAGCATGTAAAATACGGACTGCAGGTCAGCAGCAAATAGAAGGCAAATACTGTTGTTTTGCGACCTTTAGCATCTGACCTTTCAAATGGTGGTTTTGCTGAAATAATTGACAGCTTCATCATGTCTAAATTTACCTGGATTTATCACCAAGACGGTAAGCTGGTTTTCTATTTGTAAGCCAGTATATATATATGTACTCAGCGCTGACAGAACACCACGCAGATGGTGTAATGTGTAGATTTATTGAGTGTCAACATCCAGAGTGTGAACAAAAGTATATATTCCACTATCGCAAAAAGACGACGCCATTATGTAAATTCAATCGGTGCTGCGCTTTCTAAGTATTAAATTACTGCATTGTGACATGCTGCTCTATGTATGGTGTACGTCAGGAGCACAAACAAGGTTACATCTGACCACTTTTAGTAATACATGTACACACATATAGTTCGCCGAACCTAAATTATTATTTGACAGCAAAAGTTGCAGCAATGATCAAGCCTGTGACTGCCGGTAGGCATGTGGGATAATTACGATATATATATATATATATATATATATATATATATATATATATATATATATATATATATATATATATATATATATATAATATATATATATAATATATATATATATATATGTATATATATATATATATATATATATATATATATATATATATATATATGTATATATTATACAGATATTGGATGGCAGGGAGTCCAATATGAAGTTTAGGGGACGAAGAAACGTTATATTGGGTGAGGCAAAGCCGAACCCGATGTAACGTTTCAGAGTCCCGTAAACTTCATATTGGACGACCTATCATCCAACATCTGTTATATTCTGCAATTTGCATGATTTTCCTGGCATAAATATAGAAGTCTGAAACAGTCTATAATTAAATCACAAAATCTATTTACCATTGAAATTCTACAAATTCTGCCTGAAGCTAGGGAAAAGCCCCAGTCAACGTCATTTGCGTTATGACGTCACGCGCACACGGGGATTCCCTCGAGCTGTCCAATATAACGATCCAATATAACATTTACAGGGCATGCACGTGGTACAAATAGAGACAGCTGATTGGCTACTAATAGACTAATGCAGAATTTATATATATATATATATATATGTATATATATATATATATATATATATATATACATATGTGTGTGTGTGTGTGTGTGTGTGTGTGTGTGTGTTTGTCTGTGTTCAATGAATTATCGGGCAAAAAACAAGGGGGACATAAGGGTCCATGGATTCTGTGTGTATCAGATGCTTTGCATAACACAACAATAATTGCTAGAGGAAACATTTATTTGGCATAAACAAATTTTGAAATGTAAACAGGAAAACAAAAAGCCGAGGACAAGAATTAAAAGAAAAAATATGGTATGTATCATGTGTGTTTCATAATTTACCATACTGTCGTATAAAAATAATTTCAATTATTTTTTTTTTATAAACATGACCTTCTTTATTCTTCCATAATTTTTGGTCTTGAATTCAACTTACCTTTTAAGAACAAGTGAAAATATTGAATATTCGACATTAAAATCTCGAGGTAACTGAGCTCAACACTTGACTGCGAGTGCGTACACTTTGTTCAAAGAATTAAACTTATACCTGTAAAGTTGTATTTGCTTTCTGAAGAAAGTTTGCATGGACGGTGTTCTTAGTTTATACATTTACGTTACACACGCATGACATTACACACTTCTGCTGATAGAGTACAATGTGCCAAATTAAAATCGCCATAGTGTCCAAATATACTCAGTTTAGGGGTGCCATGAGCGACTGAGGAGGGTGTGTGTATTGCTGTCCCAGATTGAGAAATTACACACACACACACACACACACACACACACACACACACACACACACACACACACACACACACACATATATATATATATATATATATATATATATATATATATATATATATATATATATATATATATATATATATATTTATACATATATATTTATACATATATATGTGTATATAAACCTACGCCAAAATGGTCTGTCGTTTGTGAATGCACAATTACAGGCTTAGCTCATAATATCATATCATTCCCAACACTATATTAGTAAACCGGGCCCTGAATATTACATGCCGCTAATCCAACACGTTTGCAGCAGATGAATAATTCTCTGCTTCCTTGTCGTATTTTAATAAAAATGAGTTTTTATTAGGAATTGAGACACTGTATCCCTGTCAACAATTTGTTTGTTTGGTTCAGTCATGCGTAATTGCTTTTGTTTATTGTGAAAATATAGTCAAGGGTTCGAACAACATAGGCATCTTTTGCAGACAAAATACTTATCAAGTTTATGGAATTATAATCGCCTGATTATAGACATATGGTTGTAATAAATATATATAAAAATTCGTACACATACCTATTGGTATTGAAGGCTGAATATTGATGTTTTGGTAATGCTTGAATATCAGCCTGCTGTCATATTTGACTTTGCTCCCATTTTTGGGTTGGAATTTATGAATGTGGGTAATGTTTTCCTGAATTAATATACTGGGACAGAGGCTATATTCCAGGCACTACTCTGGGATCCCAAGTGTTTAGAAGATGATTGTAATGAAATTAAATAAACATCATACACCTGCTATTGATGCTCAGGCTAGCACCAAAACTGTATTCCAGGCTCTTCTCTATGGCTCCAAATGTTTATAAGTTCTATACAGAGCAAAATTGATGTGCTTCACATTTTGCATATGAAGTAGCTGTAAAGTTCAGGTCATATGTAGAAGAAAAGGTAGTAGTACTTTTCAGTTGCTTTAGTACACCCACCAGTACTTATTCATTCCACACAAAATCTCAGAATGCACTGTTCAAATAACAGTATGTAGTTGTTTGGTGGTGCATATTCCCACTTTCTCATTTTTTCCAAGACAGCATCTCACGACGGCATTGGTAAAAAGTATGCCAGAGGACACACAGTAGCAATAATTGAACAACCACGATCATTGCTATCTTTATTTGGATGCTGTTAGAGGGGCTAAATGCTGCAGAGCACATGCCAGCAACGTCCCCAGAGATGGGCCCCCCAGGTTTGCCAGAGTCGATCTTACAGCTAAAGAGAAGAGAAATAAATGATACTGATTCAAGTCCCGGCCTTGTCCTCACTTACAGGACCAGTCCCCTTCAGCAGTGATGGCTTGGCAATTTCCCGAGCTCTTTGGGTACCATCACTGCAGCGGCAGTATCCAGCATCACTACATATACACCAGAGCCAGATTAACCCCTGCATCTGGCTTCACTGCAAGCATTTGTGGAAAGGATGATATGCCAGAAATCCCTGCTGGTCGTCTGTCAACTGAAGGCATCATCACAGGGCCTGGCACAACTCTATCTGAAGCCCAGCCATTCACAGCTCCTGTTTCATTCCTGTCTCTGACCATGTCTTCATAGTCAGTTCCCTCTGTTCCTTCTTCCAGGGAAGGACCATGCTGGGGAAAGGGATATGGAGGAGGTATCACCAGCACTACCACAAGTGCAAGATAGAGAAAAGTGGTCTAGGTTCCATTCCCAATACCATACCCCATCTTTGGAGTTCTGCCTCTTGTCTCAGGAACAGACAGAACCTTCAGTGAATGACAATGACACTGCCTGCCTCCACACCAGGAAGAGAGGGCAGGAGCACTCCCATTGTGAAGACATAGAAGGTCCATCTGATGCTACTGTGACAGCCCACAAAAGTGACTTAACAGTTGCCTGCTTCCAGACCCAGGGTCTGGGGTTATCCAAGAAGCTTTGACCCTTGGTGCCAAAGCCAATGCTTCATAAGACAAAGAAGCAGGAGCTAGTAGCAATCTCTTCACTACTTATTTTGGAGTGCAGGCCATGTTTTCTGGCCGATAAGTTCAACCTGCCAGAGTTGCTTCCCAAGGCTAGGAGTCTTCTCACAGAGGATAATCGTCAGGATTATCACAGACATAGGGATCATCTTGTTGGCTTTCTTCAGATTCAACATTGAGGCACAAACACAGAGCCAACTGCCATGCAGGCTTCATGGACCTAGATCCGGACGTCCACAAGATCCCTAATATTATGGGCCAGGCGGAGCAGGCCATGGCTCTGTCATTCCACCATACCCTTGAAAATATGGTTTGCATGGACATCAAGTTTATGTTGATTCAGGGCTGGGCTGATATTAATATGTTGGAAGATTTGGTAGCACAGAAGGGTGCTAGTTATCAGATATATCTCAATTTTCGAGTTGCTCTATTTATGACAATTCTACAAACCACAACATACCTATACATGCACCTACTGGATCCAAATGATCTACCAGGAACTTGTCTGTCACGTGATGAATCTATTACCCAGTGACGATGTGTTGGACTGCAGTCTTTGACAATTTAAAAATGCGCACAACTGTTTGAGCTGTACGGACTTTTTATGTGCCTTGCTTTGTGCCATAGGAGCAAAATATTCTCCAGATTAAATGCCACCAAAGTTATTGAAATTTTATGTTGTAAAAACACACTTTAGCAACATAAGGGAATGCAGTTGGTGGCAGCAGTTTTAGTAAGATTGTCATGGCCAGACTGGCTGTCTTCTGGTGTCAGGTCATCTTCAATCTCTCTTTTGGTACATGAGCAAAGATGTCAGAACTTTGGACTTGTGCCTTTCAGCATTAAATTTAAAAGAAGCTTCAACAACATCCTTTAACTTATTAATTGGAGTTTTAAGCTCTAAAAGAACATCACCAGGACTCAATGTTTGTGTGTGTGTGTGTGTGTGTGTGTGTGTGCGTGCATTTTTGATGCATCATGCGAAAAAATATTAGATCCCACAATGCTGTAATGCTGTACTAGTCTCTCTTTCTATCAATGAGGATACGATGTAGGGTGTTATTCTGCTTCGGATTGAAGCAGATTTAGAAAGTGATTGATTGCACCATCTATCTAGTATACATGTTTTGGTTAAAGATCATTTTCTATACGTATCAGAAGTGCATTCATTGCTTTTTATATGCTGTATCACTGACACCTTCACTAGCAGCAGAGGAACTATCTTTGCGTTTATTCCTATTTAGATAGGACATCAGCTGATGTACTTGAGATGTAGTTAGACTGCATTATGTAATTCTGCAGTTTAATTTGTAATCGTTTTCAGCTAAAAATTACTTACAGCGTCTTCAATGTTATCTGATTCAGTTCCTTGTACTTTTAAACCAAATTTTCTATGTTGCATTTTTGGCCAAAAAGCATATAACGAGATCGATATCTATTGACAGAGGGATTTATTCTCTAGGACCTGTGATGTAAAGGGTAGGTCTACTCTGGAACTGCTGGGAATGACTGTTTTGAAACAATTTCTGTATATGATAAATGTTAGCTTTTACTGATCAAAGAAGCCAGACCACGTGCTTTTTAATCCGGCTGTTTATATTTATACAAAAGCAGGAACAGAATATATATATGGAACTATATGCGTCAGAAAGTTAGATACTCTCATTGCAGCGGTAGGCACTGGGAGGTACCGTTGCGTCTAATCTCTTAATAATAATAATAATAATAATAATAATAATAATAATAATAATAATAATAATGATAATAATAATAATAATAACAATAATAATGATGATGATGATGATGATGATGATGATGATGATGATGATGATGATGATGATGATGATAATAATGTTGCATTTGTATACACTCTTTATTATAGTGTGTTGGTTCTTAACCAAATCTGAACTTACCAGAGGCCTGGAAAAACCGTTCAAATCACAGAGCGATCCTAACAAGGCTCCTCTTCATGAAATATCTATGGCAATAAATGGGATCCAAGCGCGCAAATAATTCTCATATTGATTAAATCCTACCCTTGGAGCAGTCCTTCCCTCAGGTTCTTTTGTCTCACAATCACGGTGACAATAAAATTTGACCGTATTGTGTGGGTTTGCACAGGTGCAAACTTACACGATATTAGTGCACTCACTACAATTGTATATGTCTTCGAGGGTGGTTAATTTGTTTAGCCATAAAATTATGAACAATGACTACACACACACACACACACACACATATATATATATATGTATATATATATATATATATATATATGTGTGTGTGTGTGTGTGTGTGTGTGTGTGTGTGTGTGTGTGTGTGTGTGTGCGTGCGTGCGAAGTACTATGCGGCACTGTCCAAGGATGATGGTTAAAGGTCCATAAACATTCTTTTTCTTTTTACCACGTAAAGTCTGGACTGGAACCAGCAAGCTTAGATACAATTCACGTAGACACAAATGGGAAACTCACACATTCAATTTTCCATATCTCTATTCTTAACAAACTGTTCCAATAGGGTTGTTATGTGTACATGACAAAACGGAAACAAACACAGCTGTGTCACATGGTATTCTCCCGCAAAAGGAATTTTTCGGTGGCGATCCAACATTGTGTATGACATTTTCAACGTGGATGAATTTAAGTTACTTTTTCCCAATGGAATGGGCATAGTAGGGTTTTTTATTATGTATTCAAAGAAGAGCCTGGATCTCGTTTTTCATGCAAAGAAAAGAAAATATGTAAAAAGAAAAAAAATGGTATCAACTTTTCAGGCTTCAAACAAGTAGCAATCTAAATATGAGCGAGGTTTAAACATACTTTATTTCACAAAGTGATGAAGAAACAGGCATGGCTTCACAAGCCCCTCCTGCGAAAAAAATAATGACGAAAGTACAATTGACGGTACAAATTAAATATCAATGAAGGACAGCAAACAAATCATAGAATATTACTCTGTACCAGTATATTCATCAGGGTTTACAAGCAGATGACCCTGACTTCGAATTGATGAGACATACAGTAAAATACATAAAAGCACTTTAGCGATATAAGTCGGCATGACTTGTAAAAGTCGCTGAACAGGAAAAGCTGCAGGCTATATCGGTCGTCGCGTAATCAAACCCAGACCAGCCCATAATCCGCACTCGCGCGTGTGTCCGACCGTGTGAAAACCGCGCACGAGAAAGGGTTGCAATTTTAATAGTAAATCATGTCTTCCAAACCACATGCCGTTCATCGGTGGCCAATTATCATGCTACAATTTCTGTTCAAAGAGGCATTTATAATTTCCTTTTACACATGGAAAACATGTATGGTCTGATACTTGCATGTATTGGACCGATTATCGACAGAGCTACTTGAAAGCAAAAATGCCTCCATGAATAATATGTAACAAGTATATCATTTGTCAGTATCTGGTCAAGGTCGTTGAATGTTAAATTCAGCCAAAATTCCAATAAGATGCCTCTACAGGACAAGTTTCATGAACGTAGCTCGATTTGTTTAGACGTTTTTCCCTCCGCAAGTGTAGTGGACGGACGGACAGACGCTTGACAAACAGCTGTTATAACCATTGTTCCAGGATGTCTACCTAACTGTTTGGTATGACTGATTGGATTGGGAATAAGCATCTTTTTTTATTGAATCATGTATTCAAGTGGGTCGGGATTGACCCTTTGCCCTTTTACACTTTACAGTACACTCCATACTCACGCAATAACCTGACCTGTGATCAGACGGGATGTAGAAACAGCACCATGGGTTCACAGACAGGAACTGATAAAACAAACCAGCATTCCACCACACACTTTATCTTCGGCTGCCGTTGAATCCAATGAATACGAGGGTGCAATCTGTCCACGTACTTTTATAGTAATCGGGGCATTTTGCTGTCCCACACACCAACGTAACTTATTGATGTCCTTCCAGACCTAATAGTTTAGTCACTAATAGTATACTGATGGATTTGCAAGGGAACTGTCTTCACATACAAACTGGTGAAAACCCAGTGATCAAGAAACCAAACCAAATGGTCCAAAGATGAAGCGAATGAAGGCCTGTGATGCACACTGACAAATTCTATAATAAAATTGACCACCAACAAAACTTTTAAATCAAAAACACTTTACTTGGGTTCATCGACGAATATATAATGTATCACAAAAGTGTATGCAAAATGCATGCTTGCAGAGAAATATATGGTCTACTGTTGATTTATGCAAGGGTTTATTGCAAGCGCAAACGCCATGTTGTGTTGAAGGTGCGAAGACAGGCGGGACTGTCTCCCTTATAAACACAATGAAAATTCACATTTACTAATATAGGACCTGTCTTGACTTGTGACCTTAATGGATGTAGAGTGCTGGGTTCTGGAAGTGGAAGTGCATCATAGATCAACAAAGCCACGAATAAAAATTTGTAGCACACACATAGAATATCTGGCGTCGAGGTTCACAACCCGTCCGTTTCCTGGTCAAATGATACAAAGAACACACAGATCTCTCAGTAGGCAGGTCCTTCATGTTGCTTTTGTAGAGCATATTCCCAGTTTAGAGGCAAAGGATTTAATATAATACATCAACACTTGCGTAGGGACGCTCTTGGTGCTTATTTAAAAGCAGTGGCATGGAAGGTTACTGCGTGTGGTCATATTAATTTGATAGATTTTCTCCAGTGTTTGGCATACTTTCAAAATGTTCCAGGAAAGTGGATCAAAAACCAGAATGAATATGACTAAAACTATCACCTAATTACACTTCTGATCCAAAAATTTCATAAATTTCATTGTTGGAATTAGTGGTTGTTACACAATTTTCATGTGGAAGAATTAGGTTGGTGACTATATATATATATTTTTTTTTTATCTGCTGAGATACATATTTATATGTTAATCCTGTTGCAAAACTTATGTCGCTAACAAATGTCCCACATAGCTGTGACGCGCAGGAATTCATGCATGTTACATGTGTGACAATGTTGATATTCACCCTTTAGATGAAAGCACCATGCTCAATTTACAACGAGGCGAGACTGGTGAGAAACATATGTCGCCGGGCAAGAATGGAAGTAGTTAAGTATGGTGGCATATAAGTATTCTACTTGTTGCGTTTCTACTTTTCGAGTGTTCTACTTTTCGCGTTTCTAGTTTTCTTTTTTTTTCTAGTTTTCTCATCCAAGTTTTCGGGGTTTTTGTGTTTTAGTTTTCCGGTTTTCGCTTCCTAGTATTCCTGTTTTCTACTTTTCACGCCATTTTCTCTCAGAATTTTTTTATGGCACTGATATGCCACCATAGCGAAGCGTTTAGAGGACCCAAACTTGAAGCACTTCACCAGTTTCAACCAACACGTCGTATTTTTTTTATAAGCGTTGCCTTTACCTCAGCCCGGCATCACTAGTCTGTGCAAAGGGTTAACTGAGATCAACACAGCGCAGCATGTGGCAGACACTGCACAATAATGGACACGCCAATGTCATAAGACCTATGCAGATGTGTGTATTAAAGTGGTATTGGGCCATCAAGGGATGCGTGTATGAAGATTAAAAAGTCTACACACACTTTAGGCGATCTAATTAATGAGAAAGGGGGTTTGCTGTCCGCCTAAATTGCTCAATATGTACTTATGTTAAGCTACATGTTACTTCATATAGCAAATCAAATTTACTGATTATTGACAAGTACGTTGAGGTCGCTTTCGAATGAATGCTAGTAGACACAGAGAACTTACAAGGGACCTTGGCAACATTGTCTGTGTTGCGTGGATTTACAACACAAATGGTCAAATGATGCCTTTTCATCCCAGAATATGGACGTTCCTCAGTGGACATGTTCCTTAGAATATATCTATCTGGAGTGCACGGTATCTACTCTCATTATATGACAGTAAACGCTTTTAAACGCATGGTCCAGTACAATATATTTTATACCGTACGGAAATGCCTAATTGCACCCATTTTATGATTTTGGTTTTGTATTTCAACATTGTAGGATCTTTTGTGCACAAAACAATTGAGATTAAGATTCAATAAAGAAAATATGAGACATATTCGTAAGGATAGCTATTCAAATATTTTACATATCAACGACTTTGGCTTCCGTAGAACTCCTAGATCTGCGGATGTACTTAAAAATGTAGATTTTAAATTGGATTTAAACATGTGTATTTTGCAGAAATAAATAGATATGAAACAAGCAAATCGGTGCTCATAACGGAAGAAAAATAAGGCCAGGCTAGGCGCGTACGTTTTGATGATCTTGATTCTTGTTTTGGTTATCTGAGATGTTTCAGCATGAGTATGCAAATATGCATGTAAAAGTGTTGGTGGTATATTTATATTTAAGCTTCGCTGAAATGGTCGTGTATAGAGTACATGTACTTGGATGATACATCTGTATGCAAACATCAAGAAGGAACGTGATATCCATAAGCATATTTTTAGTTAGATATAATTCTAAGCTATGTGTTTTATAACAAATCTAGTTATATTTTACAAATTTGTGTTGCGCATGGTTAAAATGGTGAATTATGCAGGCATATATTCGCGAGACATGTAATGTGCTATTCATGTCATGGTGCAATTTTTTTGAAATAGAGCAAAACTGCAGACTGGGTATCTTCGAAAATGAGCACAAATTCTATTTATTATATTCTATTGTGGCTACCTATTGGGTGGTTTACATTGTACATTCTATTCAAAGAAATATTATTAAAAATTATATTTTTTCAACAGCTGCAATTCCTGGGATATAAAGTTGTGATGCTTTGTTTACAGAGATCACTTTTCTTCCAATGCAAAATTTAATTTTACCATATTGGATTTAAACATGTGTATTTTGCAGAAATAAATAGATATGAAACAAGCAAATCGGTGCTCATAACGGAACAAAAATAAGGCAAGGCAAGGCGCGTACGTTTTGATGATCTATTTTACCATAGGTCGTTTGACGGCCTGTCACAGTCACTGGCACTTACTACATTTTCACCGTTTTCGGAAAAGTTTTTCTTTTTCATTTTGCACATGTATCTTCAAGAGCTCGACAGCTTTACAATGAATCTTTCTGTGCACGTGCATTAAAATTTCTTCCCTTAATTCTTTCGTTTTGGACTGGATGAACAGCTTTACTCAACAATGCGCCTTAAGTGAGCCGAGAAAAGCTGTTGACGTGGACAATTATATTATATCTTACTACAAGCTGATACTTAAATGAAAGGTCCGTTTACAAGGATTCTGATTCTAGCACCCTTATTATAATTGAGAGCAGTTCGAATCCAGTCGTGGTTGGCACTGAAAGTGTCACGACTCATCCATAAGACTACTCCTCTACCACAGCCACCTTTATGCAATCCAAATTTTAGTTTTTTGTTTTATGCGGCAAATTTCATATTAAAACCACTCCCCCGGTAAGATTTTTTTGTCCGTCCCATGGTTGGCTGGATAGAGACTGCGATTTCACTGTATTTGTGAAGTTGGGTTGTCGGAAAATTTTGTCAGACGATCCCTCTTGCTCAATTACTTTGAAGTCTCAAAGATGTGTATGTGGATACTTGCTCCTTATTTTGTTCGGACGATGTCCTTCTACTTCTTAGTTATCCATAGATACTGTTACTACATATCTTGTGTAACTTCACTTTGTTTACGGGGATATATTGTAATCCACTCCTCTATTACAGCCACCTTTATACAGTCCCAATTTTGTTTGTGTTTCATACTATGCATCCAATCTTATGACCCTTTCCCTTTTAAGACCTATTTTTGTCCTTTACAATATGCCCTTTTTGAGATACTTTTTGTTCATGGGAATTTACCGTTGTTCTGACTGTACTTAAATTGTTCGCAAAATGGTATTATTTAAATCCTTGTTCGTTTGTGTTATCAGTGAGATATTTTTTTTTCAAATACATTTTACGATATTGACGCAAAACAATGCCAGAAAAAAAATCGGGTATGTCACACTCCAACCTGTTTAGTGAGCTGTACTGCTATTCTATCATTATTTTATCCTCATTCCAACTCAGCACTACATATACTAGTGACAATCTTAATGTTTCCTTATTTATATTTTGGATTATATTTTTTAATTACGCACAGAAGACAATGGTACTAAATCCTGTTCACATTTAAGATATGAACGAGGCTATAATTCGAGACCCCTCTGTCAAAATAGCAACACTATTTTGATATATTAGTGTTTCGTTTGTACAGTACAGGGCAAAACCTTCCCAGTTATTCAGTAGATAGTAGCTGGATTTGTCCAATCAAGAATATTGTCCACACTCTCCCCGGTTAGACAATGAAGAATATATATGATAATGGATAGATCGAGGAAGAAGAGAATATATGCGTGGTCTGAAATCACGATACTCCATCTTGCCATTTTCAATAATTGTACAATTACTGTGTATATTGGAGCTCAAGTTACAACATAGAAACGGCTAGAGAAATCTTTTCAAACAATGCAATAAACAATGACCTCCTGTGTGTGATTTTGGGTTCAACATTAGCAGGAATACACAAAGAGGGTTGAATGCACTACTTGAAGCAACGCAACGCAACGCATTTACGCATGACTTCCTGTTGTGCATCTGTTTGGAAGCCTTCGTTAATTCCAAACACCTTTTAAATGTGATATACTGCAACCCAATGAGCTATATTTATATATGGCATCATGCTCCCAAGGTTCAAGATAACTTTTGCTATGCAAGAGAGAGAGAGAGAGAGAGAGAGAGAGAGAGAGAGAGAGAGAGAGAGAGATAGAGAGAGAGAGAGAGAGAGAGAGAGAGCGAGAGAGAGAGAGAGAGAGAGAGAGAGAGGAAAGAAAGTTTGATATATGCTTTCGAAGTTCAGCTCCGGACCTGTCAATGGCGCAGGGGGTGTTTTCATTTTTCTGTGTTTTTGTATATTTAGAGGTTAGTTTATGCCACAGATATGACGGAAAATGACTGAAATAAGAGACCACTGGGTATTTATTAATTAAAGACGAAAAAAAGTTTTTCTTAAGTTGTCACATTGTGCATAGTTCGCTGACAAACTGATTCTATTCACCGTGATCCAAGGATAGCTGGCTAGAGTGCAGCCTAATCGATTTGTTAAAGGTGTCATATTCGACAACCCCCATTTCATACCCTCATGCATTGCTACCCATTCAGTGACATTTTACAGTATCATTAGACCTTCCAAAGCAACTGGCACCAATGTTTGCTGGTGAAAAGCTATTGTGTGCCCATGTTTCACGGTACATTAAATCAAGGTAAACCGTGTATCAAATCTACCATCAAATTTAACTTGCATGCAAAATTTGTCCATGTATGGGGTTCATTAATTTTTACTGGACACACAAAGATTTCCACGTAAACAAGCCTTGGGTCTGTATATTTTATTCAAAGCAATACGATAAAAATCAATAAGTTTGGTACCATCCTTCAGTAGAAGCAGCTTTCATGACGTGAGCGCTTTTATTCATGCCCATTACTTTCAGTGCTTCCGACAAAATATATTTTCGCGACAAGATGAATGTCTGGTGCTCTGTAGACAATTTAAATTGAATAATCTGTCTCATATATCAGACAAATTGCAAAGAAATACGTAAATCATTATTCTTTAATCTGCCAAGTGGTTTTCATAAAAGTCTACATCAACCTAAAATTCAAATTTGGAAATTGAGTTTAGACAGTTCCATGTGCAAGTTGATTAAAGGTCTTAAAGCCAGTCCTCTCACACGTTTTAACGCGGTTCGGATTTCAATCCAGTTTCAATTTGGCTTGAATATCAGCACAGTGCTAAAGACCCCTTATCGATAGTGAAAACTCTTTCCGCGTGTGAGTACCTGTGCACTGAATTTCTAGACTTTTATCTTTGATTTTAGCAAGCGAGACAAACAATCGTATAAAATTGTGTCGAAAATGGAAGGTTGAGATTCTACACGTTTGCTATATTTGCTGATACTGGTAGGCTACAAAATGCATCAATTGCTAGAAAGTGCTAGGGCATCCATTGAAACACGATCTTTTTGCAACTGAATTACATATATATATTAAACCAAAGAAAGATATTTTAAAGAGCACAACGGAATACCCTATAGTAAGGATGGCAAGGGAAGCGACACTAGTAATCATTTGATCATGAAATGTTGTGTGTAGACTTTGTAGCTTTATTTCATTTATAATCTAGTGTAAAAACAAAACGAAGTCTCACAAATCTGTGTTAACATGCCAGACGTAGTTATTCTGATCATTGCATATACAATGTAGGCTGTCATGTCTCCTCGTCAACGACGACACAATACGGTCTCGTTTCTACACTGGCTTAAGATCTTTCATCGCCGACAAACGTATATACTAATGTTTCACGCAGTTATGATTTTTTTTTTAATTTTCTTACATGAAAGATGAGATATTTCATGACTACTACAAATGACCTAAAATTATTATCTTATCCGGGAAAGGTTGGTCTGCAAGCGGGGTTGTAAATAAAAGATATTTTGGCAGTATTGATATATGGTTTTTAAGGTATTGAAATTCGGCTAAAAGTATTTTAACTGCCAGAAAACCTGAAAACAGAGACAGTAACAGCAATCGTAAAAGTGTCACCCAGTGCTAATGCCCTTTCTACGAAGCAGGCGATACTCTACAGACCTTAGCTGACTATTTTGCATTAATTGTGCCTGATACCCTACATTCGACAATTGATCAGCTGGGCTATTGTATGTATCATGCAACCCATTCAGTATACATGTAGGTCCCTAAGAGAGATTGTATGCACAGTATTTTCAAATAGTGCTTCCTATGCTGTAGCGTACAATGTAAATCATATTTTTTAAACCTGAAAATCTCTGTTCGTTGTGTTAACATAACATATAATCCCCATACTGCTGTCTGAGGAGATTATATGGAAACGAATACGTTGTGTTCAGGAACAAAGGAAGTATATTTATGCCTAATGTACGAAGTATTGATTAATGGATACAAGATCCATTTCGAAGCTGAGAGATCAAAATGTTATTCTGTCAGTTGCTTTGCGTATTCCGCATATCAACAGACCTCATGGCATAAAAAAGAGTGCGATTTCAGTCATACAAATTTCGTACATGGTTGTAATTTCATGGAAATGAGTAAAAGGGTAAGCAGTTTTGATAAAATATTGCCTGCTGTTTTATTTTAATATTTTTTTACTTCCTGAGCTCACTGAAATTCTTCGTTTGAGACCTCCAATGCCCTACAGCATGTATGAAAATAATCTGATATTGAACACAACTATGACTGCTTTCCTCGGGCAGATCCAAAAATTTGGATCAGAAGCGTCATGACATTTGAAATTTGTACGTTATTTTCTGAAACATATTATATTTTAGCTTGAAGGGTAAGCGGCTAAAAGGTTTGCTATTTTCTTCTGCAAAACAAATTGAGTTCTGCATGCAGAATTACACACATTGACATAAAGTCTAAGTGTTTTTCTGTTTCACTTTTTGGTTTTATTAGGGAGATTCTAATGAGCTGCACTAAAGCCAAGTCAGTTTTAACTCGATATTTAGATTTCCTGGCCATCTGATTGTACAACGTATACTTTGTTACGGAAATTTACCTTACAAATCATTAAACAAACTAGAGGAAGTTTAAGTACAATTAATTGGTTATTATATGCAGCTGTATTTGTGAGAAAGCCATGTTATTTCCGTGTATATTTTATGTTGTTGCAGCCTATTCGTCTGAAAGAAGTTCAGATGTAGGGCTGTCAGGGCAGCTTTCATCGTCTATCACACTGTGGTCATCATGGAGAATGTATCAGCGGGAGTCGTAGGCTCCGTGCCTCTCGTCTTCTACTCCACTATGAGGGATCCTGTGGATATGGAAGTACTGTTTGACTGCCAAAATAACATTACCAACAAAAGTAATGCCAGCACGTGTCCGCCGCCAGGCATGAAGGTTGTGGCAGTGCCTGTTACAATGTTCCTTGCGGGAATGTTTGGCAATGTACTGGCATTGGTGATTCTATACTGGACCAGGAAGGATACCAGGAAGACAGTGTTTTACACATTTGTGGGATCACTAGTATGTACAGACTTGCTAAGTACGTTAACTACGTCGCCCGTCGCCATTCTTGTTTATGCAAACGGATTAAAATGGATTGGAGGCAAAGCTTTGTGCAATTACCATGCGTTTGCCATGATTAGTTTCGGCATGATATGCCCTTTCACTGTGTGTTTTATGGCCATCGAGAGGCTTCTAGCTCTAAGATTTACATATTTTCACTCGGTGCACTTGACTCCATTGAAAGTACGGATATCGTTGGGATTAATGTGGTTCTTTGTTTTTGCGTTTGCCACATTGCCTTTTTTAGGGTTTGGTCTCTACGAACACCAATTTCCAGGCTCGTGGTGCTTTTTGAAGTTTCATGTCGATCCAGATAATCCCCAATGGAGGTTTAGTTTGGATGCCGTTTATTCTTACCTATATGCGTGTATCAACTTGATCGTTTTACTCATTACTGTAATATGCAATATGTCTGTGATCATTGTGTTACTAAAAATGAGGAGGCGCAGACGATTTTTACTGAATATGCCAGCACTTGAGTCAGGTTCTGCTTGCCTGTCTAGAAGACCGCGGGAAGCGGAGATTCAGATGGTGTGGCTGCTCTGTGGTATGACACTCATCTTCTGTACCTGCTGGGCACCACTCATGGTAAGCACTTCTTGTATTTTTTTCATTCAGATGAGTAAATTATTAGATGGCGCCCACAAAACAAGCCGGTGATGTAGTTGTAAAACTACAAATATGATAAAAGCAACATGTAGACAATTATGCCATGTGTAACCGTAAAATGTCGTCATACAAAATGCAAATAACGCAAAATATCTACACGTTTATTATGCGTTAGCGTAAAATGTTGCCATAAAAATGCTGACTCCAAAATCTGAAATGAGTAAACACCGTACCACGTAATCTAGCTTTGTGTTATTATAAAGTTTTGAAGAACAATGTTTTTTTTATATCAACGTATCAAATGCCGATACAGTAAATGTATTTGGCGAATTACTGTGGAGGCTAGATTGTCTTGTTGTGTTCCAAAGAAATCATTTTCAAATTTAATGAATCAGAAAATAGTACTTTTGCGGTTCGCTTCATGGCTATATTAAAAATTGACAGCAATTAGCATTACATTTTGCATTTTATTGGCAGCTTAATAAAAGTTATAGTGATCTTTTTATGACTGCATTTTAGATTGACACAATAAATAAAAACTTTCACGTTTTGCGTTAGATTTAGACGATGTGACTGTCAACTAATTTTGATCCACTGTTTACATTTTATAGTAACACATTATGTAAATGTCTTCATTTTTGTTGTGTACATGTTGTGGCTCTGTATCATTGACCATAATCCATTATTCAAGTACTTGACCATTTGTTATTTTTCATTATCGAATGTTAAAACTTGGTAAGCACCCCGTTACATGATGATTTGTCAACTTGGTGTGTCCATAGATCTTAAATATACCAAATACGACAACTCAACCAGGAGTCAAAATATATGGTATATCTGAAAATGTTCGCTTTATATTGTTCCCAGAATGATAGTAACATCGTTACTGTTGGTTTTCAACTTAGCTATGCATCCTAGACTTCTAAAAACAACTTGATAAATCAATTGTGGTCACAATATTGTGCATCTGATAACATGGGCTTTATATAGTTCAAATATATTATAGTAACATCGTTACTGTTCATTTTATAAATTAGCTATACATCATAGAACGGGGAAAGCAAATTTTATGGATATTTCTATTTATAAAAACAAATTGTTCTCATTATGTTCTATGAGGATTCTTGTGGAATCTTTGAGGGGCATTTTAAAGAATGTTGGCATCCGTTTTACGCCATGTCCTCGTTCGTCCACTCCAACAATGCGGATCAATATCAGTCTACGTGCTCTATTGTTCAATGGTTTTCAGTTCCGTCTCATAAAAAAAACACTAGTTGCATTGTGTGAAATGAATAACATTAACATGTTAGCTTTTCTAGAAGCAAGAAACAATTTAGGTTTTGTCTCCGTTAACTTGCATATCAATTCCCATACTTTTCCTACTTTTTAAGCATATACGAAAAATTATCCTCTACCACACCTAAAATATTACGGTTTTTCATTTATAAAAAACAAATAAACTGTTTTTATAATTTGCTTGAACAAGACATAGTTTCTTCTTGAAAGAAAACCCGCAATTAGGAGAGTGAGAGAATATTTTTGCACACAAACACACACAAATTAATATTTGATTGATACACGGTGAAAATAATAAATGAATGAATAAATAAATAAATAAATAAATAAATAAATAAATAAATAAATAAATAAATAAATAAATAAATAAGTAGATAGATAGATAGGTAGATAGATAGATACATACATAAATAAATAAATAAATAAATGAATGAATGAATGAATGAATGAATAAATAAATAAATAGATAAATAAATAAATCAAACAAATAAATAAATAAATAAATAAATAAATAAATAAATAAATAAATAAATAAATAAATAAATAAATAAATAAAAATAACACCCTCTACACACACATATGAAATAAAAGACACAATGAGGTCAGGTTTTGTCAATGTCGCTAAACAATTCTCCAGACAAATATGAAAGCTGCAAGTGTATGTTATTACATATGAGGAATTCATTGACTTAATCGTCTTTCAAATGCAAAAAATCATGCAATTAAACGTCCCCGGGGGGCTTATCCGATGTTATAGTGGCCTGTAAATGCAGCAAGCTGAAAGATGTGTTAAGCTGGTAAATGTTTTATGCATAACCCCTTCTTGTCATTCCACACATGTTTATCAGATCTACATATTAGCTTCTGACCCATCTCTGACAACTCGAAAGATGGTATTCATACACTACATTTGCTCCGTAAGTGTTGTCTTTGATACACATGTGACTGAAACGAACGAGAACAGCTTCCATAATTCGGAAACCAACCCTTGCCCGCGAAGGAAACTATCAGTCATTTCATAATTGTAGGAATATATCCACTTAGGTGTTCACATTGGACAATGTGAATTGATTACAAAGACACTCACATAAAAACCACAGCACGTGGCTTTTCCTTTGCTTATGCATCAACGTTAATAGGACTTTTATTAAAGTACCGGCGTTCACATTAATCAATGTCTAATGAATATTGACGGCAAAGCCTTGATATACACTTCTGCTATAGATGCCTGTCTTTAATTTATCAAAATATTCATGTGTGGATTTTAACTCTTAGACTTCAATAACATTAAAATCACACTATGTCTCACAGTTGCCACTGTAAGTGCACCCCCGCAATTTATCAGTTGATAATCTCACATTTGATTTGACTTTACAACAAGAAGTAGATCTCGCCAATTGCTAGGGAATTGCACAGGGGCACACATCTAGGGACCCCCAGACCTTAATTTGTTCAACAGATGATGCTGCAATGTTTGTCTAATAGATAATTAGTGTTAGTATGTTTCGTCAATTTTTAAATTTTTCTCCAAAACGCCTGAACGGGATTGTTCGAAACTATCCTTAGTCATTCTAAAACTAAAAATACTCTTAGTATGCAAACATGGATGCGATATCTTGGATCCTTTGAATTTATTTGACATAAAAATTGAAAAAATAAAAACGTTTCCTGCCTTTCGTGGATGAGGTTGTATGTCTGCAATTACTTCTGCGCTAAAACATCGGGTATAAACAAGCTTCCGCAAAACGGCCGCTGGATGCAGAAGTCGTGATAATAAGAAGCTGAAACAGCTCTTGCACTAATCACGGCAAGGGCGTAGACAGGAATTTGAAGGGGGAAATGTTACAAAAAATGGACGTACAAGCAGCCAAATGCTGCGAAGCCTTGCGGGGGGGGGGGGGCCAGGGGCTGACCTCCAACCCCCCGCCGGAAAAATGTGAGATTCTAAGTGCAAAATGGAGCCCTTTATAGGCTAAAATAGGTTTCTAAGTGTTTAATGCATCCACCAAGATAGAGACAAATATTTGTTAACTAGAAAAATAAAACTAGAAAGCCTAAGATTGGAACAGTTGAGCCTTATTACTTTTAACCACCCATGCTTGTATCAACATTGACATCTCCATTTTAGTAATTCAAGTCTCTGAAGCATAAGTTATAATCTCTAAATCTAATGATCAAAATGTGGAAAATTGAAAGACAACTGGCCTCAGCAGTTTTAACTTGTGCTGTCTGGTCCCTTTGCTCCCTGCTTTACTAGATTGAACATGGAAGAGGAAAGTCCATTTTGAAAATATAAGCATGTGATATTCTGTAAAATAGTATTCAGCACTATGAATTTTATATATCTTTTCGTCAAAATATAAAATCTACCTGATTTTTAAAAAGTTGGACATGCAACCTTTCACCTCCCTTTTATGTACATTTCGCAGGTTTTATATAAAAAAAAAAAAAATTGCAAAAGCATGTTCCAACATGTCTCCTCCGGCTATAACAATAATATTAAATCCTGTTCTAAACGGTCAATGAACGTATACTTACGTTAATAGGCTAAACAAAGTGAACTTACGAAAACAGCCTACACATTTGAATAGTGTGTCAAAAGTTATGTGGTGTACCATGAACATAGGCCTACACGTGGTAATTTTAAAGTGAAACCCTGTACCATCACATAGTTTACGCGTCTCTCATGCGCCTACGGTAAATATTTATGTGGCCTGCCGCTATGTTGTGAGTTTAAAGATGAACGGCGCTTTTGATTACCAGCGAAGCATACTCTGTTTTTATGTTCTGATGGGCTGGAGGTAGAAGGCTTGCTTCGCAGACAATGGTTTTGAATATTCCCGGACAATTGGGAAAGCCACAAGCGAACTTTATAGCTACTACTGTGCCTTCATGTTGCCTGGCGCGAGTTTGGACCCAAATTAACCAAAGCCTAACGTCTTATGGCGTCAAGTGTGACAATGACATGATCCCTTAGGCCCAAAATATTTAATACATGGCGATAAAATGAATATTTGTTAATCATTTTCATGCTTTAGTGAAAATAGGGTTTTTTTGCTCAGGGGTTTCATATTGCACATGTTAATAGTCCTGAATAAGGTCCCAAACGAAGTGAAAAATGGTTGACCTCGATCCAATTCTCAAGATCACTGAGCCATTTCAGTGAATTTGGTTTTCACGCGATACCTACAAACGTTTTTTGCTTAGGGGTTTCATATTGCACATGCTTATAGTCCGGAACAAGGTTTCAGACGAGTTTGAAGGTAGGTGAGCTTGACCCAATTCCTTATGTCACAGAGCCATTTTAGTGAACTTGGTTTTCACGGGATTACTTGAAAAGTTTTTTGCTTGGGCTATCTCATTGCACATGCTCATAGTCCAGCATAAGGAATTGGACAAGTTTAAAGATGGGTGACCTTGCCAAATTTCCAAGGTCACAGAGCCATTTTTGTGATATTGGGTTTTACCCGATAACTTGAAATTTTTTTTTGCTTAGTGCTATCTCATTGCACATGCTTATAGTCCAGCATAAGGTATTGGACAAGTTTAAAGATGGGTCATCTTGCCAAATTTCTAAGGTCACAGAGTCATTTTGTGAACTTGGTTTTCACGCGACAACTTGGAAAAGTTTTGTGCCATAGGGGTTTTATATTGCACATGCTTATAGTCCTGTATAAAGTCTCAAAGGCGTTCGAAGATGGGTGACCTTGAGCCAATGCCCAAGGCGAGTTCAAAGATGGGCGACCTTAGCCCATTTCCCAAGCCAAGGTCACAGAGCCAGGTGGCATATATCTAGCAATCTCTGATTACATTTTAATAATTGATGTATTACGCAGGACCCCGTGGAAGAATAGTCTGAGACCGAACGGCTCATCGTGTATAAACACATTCACATAAATAAATGATAAAGAATCCGTAGACACATATTCATAAGAATGCCTGGAAGAGTATTCTGACTTATGTCGACAATTTGAAAAAAAAGCCACCGAGATATCAATAAAAAGCACGAGACAATTTAAAAAATACATTTCAATGACTACATGGATATATGTTTCTGAACTGCTGCATGAGAGTTATAAAAACCGCAGCCACATAGTCCGTGATGAATAGATCATATAAACTATATACTTTCTAAAAGTGTACATTTTGATTAGTCTATTAAAATAACGAGAGTCTCTGTAAGTGTCAAATGATTAAATTTTATATTCGCTTCATTAGAAAACTTTAATTTTTACCTATTTTTGCGATAAAAACAAAAAAGAAAAAAAAAAGAAAAGAAAAGAAAAGAAAAAAGAAGAAAAAGAAATTCTTATGTAAAATGAAGGAGTGCACTTTTAGCAGCTTTACCACATTATAATTTTGGATAAGGGTTTAATTCAAAATTTTCATAATGTTGAAATTGAAATTAAACTTTGAAAAATTCCAAAACATTCAAACATCTGTGAAATTAGGATAAAACCCTTTTACAAATATTGGAAATGCAGTTTAGGAGAGCGTCGTGCGTTCTTTCATTTGATGCTATAAACTAAATTTGATTTTATTACAACAATACCGATAACTTTATATTGAGTGCCAGAATCCAACTTAATGTTATGTTTTCTTTCAGAAAATATTTACTGTTTAAGGTACCAGATGGTAACCATAGACAGAAATTAAAAAATTACACATGAACATCATAAAGGGTACTAAGTCCTTAATTTTTTCAAAATGTTGAATTAAACAGGATTATGTTGATTAATCAGATCATAGGTTCAGACAAATACGGTGACTTGATTGGTTATGGAGCGCAGAAAGATTGAACTTTGACATTCTTTTGGTTAAGAACTACACGGAATATGTAAAACTGCTGCTTCTGTTTGTATGATAGTGAGTCAGATTGCAGTACATTCGAAGCCAAATGGTATTGGTCAAGTTAGGGTTAAAATCGATATCTAAGTACCAGTTCACGATCTCTTCAGCAAGCATCTGAGTATCTTCAACAAAACTAATACCAGTTATATAACCTTGAACCGGAGCAGGTGAGTGGCTTTAAATAAAATAATTAGTTGCACTAATTTCATTCAATCATTTCCGATCGGTCCATTTTGAATGTACAATGCAGTTAGCGACTTTATTTCCGTGCCATTATAAGTCTCACAAAAATACAGAAAAAAGCTGCAATGACACAAACATTTCATACATAGATCAACTGAACCTGTGATGCTAATTGTAAGTGTCTAACGTATGCTAGAGGGATGCGGACTGCCAAAATTTCTTAACATATATTCCATGATGGCGTGCGAAACTCATAACGTTGATAGTTTTTAATAATTTGATCCAATGAATGAAAATTGTAGGAAGTATAAATGTGTGATAATGATTGATTAACATTCACCAACTCATAAAGTTTGCAACGTTCTGATCATATACACACATGGGCACGACCAGGATTTCTCTGGCATATGTGACCTAAGAGGTCATGGACGGTAGACCTCTTGGCGAGAAGATGCGATTTCATAACTGTACTCTTAGCTCCGCGTGCGAAGGACGCATGTCTTACTGGTCTCCGTAACTAATCCAGGCATTTTGAATGAAGAATTCTATTGCTGGTGGCGGTTTCCCCCTGATACTATCTTGCAACCAAACACGCTGGCACCAGACCATAGAAACCATAGACGCGGAACTGTTCCATTAGTTTAGATCTTTCTGGCTTGACGTGGATACAGAGGATTCCATTCCAGTATAACTAGCTTGGGTAACTAGTTTTCAATTTTGCCTGTTGTGCACAAATACTGCAGCCTTTCATGTGTGTATCAGGGCTGCAGTATTTATGCCCATGACGTAAATATATCAAATTATTGGACTAAATCAACAACTGTCTTTGGCGAACTCCATCTCGGTAAGTCTTTGCGAAATTATCATTGAAAACATTTTGCCAAAAAAAGTCAATATTCAGCAAAACGTATGAAGCAGACGACATTTGAAACTACCGGGCGCTGTAGACTGGTTTGACCTAGAAAGTGTTAAGTAACTATCAATTACCCATTCAAGAAAAAAAAAACGTCATTGGGAGCCTGGTGAGTTTGCGCAATAATTAGTACTTGAAAAATTCTGTTACATGTGTGATATTGGCTCAGTTCGTTACCCAGGTGCTGATCGTTGCGTGACGATATGGGCACTGTTGTGACTATCTAATATTAATGCACAGTATATTTTTTAACGCAATCGGTAATCTTCGTACTTTTAATAAAGGAACTGAACATCTTAATGCAAATTACGAGGTTTTGTTTGGTGAAAAATACTTTGACACAAAAAGCTCATTTTACATTTTTTATTTACATTTGCAAGAGACAGCACGATATTTGTGGCTCAACACACAACGGATTCTGTAAAATATCCGTCTGTACGCGGAAATATGCTAGTCACTCGCATATATAGTCAACGTTTCAAGGCAAAGATATGTTTTATCACCTTATACGAAGCAGTACATTTTCCTCTAGCTCACACACTGAATGAGGTAAAGTTTTGTCTGCGTGTAATATTTGTAATATATCATTTAAATTAATTTTGGATTGCAACCGGAATTTGAGTTCAACATGATTAAAATAAGATGAAAATTAGCCAAATCATTCCTAGAAGAAAATTTCAAATGGCAAAATGACATTGACTTTTGAACTTTAGAGGTCATATGTAAATTACCAAAAATGTGCTGTGTTACAAACGTATGACAAAAGTTGGATAAACACCTTTATATATGATTGTTTTGAACATATTTGAAATTTATATTTTCAAATGGCCCTAATTTGCATAATTTTCAAAAACCGTTGAACCACTTCACAAGAACTCGAGACTTCATGTGTGCCTCAATAATTACGTTTCTACGTACAACAGTTTTCGAATGAAATGTGGGACAAATTTGCTTGTAAAAAGAATTTGCATTTGACAGCTACAACGGAAAGTGGCTTTGACCTTGAAATGAACTTTGACCTTGAGATGACCTCTACCTGAAATGAACTTTGACTTTTAAAATGACATTTTGACCTGAACTTGACCTTTGACCTCGGCAGGATTTTTGACCTTGACAAGACTGTAACATTTGGGACGACTTTGCCTTCCTATCATTTAACTCCTATACACTGCACAACTAGTATGGTATATAAGATATTGAAGATTTAAAACTTCAATTAGCCCTCATTTGCATAATTAAATAAATCATGACTACGCATCATATAAAGACAAGACTTCATCTACCGAAGTATAATTGTGCCGAGATGACCTTTGCCTCGATCATAGCAAGTACCAAAGGACAAAAGGTGTAGCAGTTAATACTTACAACTAGTGAAGGTACACAAATTTGCTTTAAAACGAATCTTCTTTTCTAGTTTATGTGAACACTTTGTCACAGATTCCGGATTTCTGCTTTCTCTGAGGTAAAATTATCAGATAATAGATCTCTGATGGGTGACAATTAATCAGTTTGCAAAGTTTTGACGGAAAGTTGTTTACAAGAATATTGAGATTTTAATTTGCCCTCATTTGCATAAATTTGAACATGATGACCCCTCTTCAAGATTGCCTGTCCAATGGAACTATGAATTTATGGTTAATTTCTGTAGCAAATAAGTTGATAATGTGTGTATTGGAGAGCCACCATTGAAAGTTGCCTTTGACCTTGAAATGACCTTTGACTTTCAGATGACCTCTACTTGAAGTAAATTTGAGCTTTAAAATGACATTGTGACCTCAATTTGACCTTTGACCTTGACATTTTAGATGACCTTTGCCTTGCTATGATATAGTTCCTATACACTCGGAACCACATCTACTATAGTATAAAAGATATTGAAGATTTAAATTTTTCATAAGACCTCATTCACATAATTTTAAAACCATGACCTCTCACTATAAAATGGCAAGAATTCATCTATAGAAGTATAACTTTGCCAAGTTTGGAGTTTTTATCTATACTAGTTTTCGAGAAAAAGCGCAGACAAATTATCTGGTAAAGAAAAAAAGAAGAAAGAGAAAACTAAGGAATATCTGGGAAACAGTATGTCTGTGTTGGCACACACACATAATATCAAGTAAACTGATTCATTTTTCGGTCGACTTCTGACACTGCGGTACATGGATGCGCAAAGCTTTATGGCTGACTCCGACAATTAACAGTAGTCGATGGGGATCACGAGGAAACGACCTAAGCACTAAACGATGCGTTTGAAGTGCCACTACTGCGACATAATATGGCCTTCTATCCACAAATTGTATATCTAAATAGACACATACTCATTGCTTGATGTTGATTCTCTTTATCGTCCTAAAAATGTCCATGGTCCAATATGACGACACAAGTCTCCATGCATTGATAAAATACTTATGCAATCGTGTCTTACTGAATGTATGTATTTCCCTTGGGGTTCTTGTAATGGCAAGCTTAACAATGTCATATTATGTAAAATTATGTTGCAAAGATAATGTCTTTTGGGCCTATAGTAATGAACACTGTTCGTAAATTGTATATAGCTTTTATATTTCGGACCTGTAATGATCAAAATGATAGAGTGAATCGAGTCCAATTTACAAAACCATCCCAAAGATTTGTGAAAGTCATAGCATCAAATTTGTGAATGCCAGCGACACTGATGCTTTTCATTAAACGCGTCGCCAGGGACTGCTTCAGTTACAAAAGCGCGTGGCATTAACTAAGTAAACTAATCAAATATTCGCTGACGTGTTATTTCTACTGATGAGTATTTTGCTCATTTGAGGATAACAGGAGAAAATGTTTAAATGGTAGTAGGTCCGTGACATGTATAGAATTTCCATATATGACTGGGTGTTTAAGTATAGAATAATTACGCTTTGATATAGGGGAGTGAAGCAAATATTTTCTCAAAAACTACGGCAGATCAGACTTTCAAGAAATAAGAATTGAACCCTGGTTACTTTTTTTGGTATCTTTTTCAGTAACGTTAGTGTTTTTATCAAATTACAAGGTAATAATTATCATTACAGTGTGAACGGCATGTAGTATCTCCTTCACAAATCAATAATAAAAATTCTGCACTGCACATGCTGATGTCGTCATTTAAAGATCTTGCTCCTTGTTCCCAGGACCCAGGGTTAGTCACCTGATTATGAATGCAACTCAGGTTCGCTTTTATTGACAAGAATGATGTATCAAGTTGTTGTCATTATTATTATTATTATTATTATTATTATTATTATTATTATTATTATTATTATTATTATTATTATTATTATTATTATTATTATTATTATTATTATTATTATTATTATTATTATGTTTTGCCAATCTAAAATTTATTTTCACCGCCGCATATGTGCAAATGGAGATATGGGCTGCCCAGCATTCAGTGAGGATTTACATGTGTGAAATAGAGATAAAACATCTGTGTGGAACTCTTTTGACATGTTCATTTTAACTAATATAATATACAGTTTCAGTCAACGGTGAAGATGTTAATTTTTCTATCATCTGTGAAAATATGAATAGTGATGACTGAAATATGAATAGTGACAATAACAGTCATAGCAAAAGACGGTAAACCATGACAATAACGACAACAACAAAAAACAAAAAACAGAAAAACAAAAACAAAAAACAAAAAACAAAAAAAACAAAAAAAAAAAAGCACACAAAAACAAACAAAAACACAAAAACAAACAAAAACATAAAAACAAAACAAACAAAAAAAAAATCCCCAAAAGCAATGATAATATTTATCATGTCTTGACATGACAAAATAAAGTGTAATGCTTTATAACACACAGTGGAAAACAGGACCTCTGTATATCTTTTGACATAAAAAAGACTAATTATATACATGCTAGTACACCCACGGCATGTACTGGAACGTACGTTCCTGATAAGACGGATTTCTTTGGCTTTTGGGGATAGCCTATCTTTATATTGTTCCGCACAGACACTGATCGACAACACTGTGTCTCATTGCTTTGAATTCGTGATGAAAATAACAACAACAAATAGCAGTGCATGTTTGTCTTCAATTAGTACTATAAACAGCTACATAGAAAGTTGTCAAATGCAAACTCAACTGACCTTCCATGTGGCAATTTTTATATGCTTTTAGTGTAACGCAAATATTAGCGACATGTTCAGTTTCTGATTTCATGTTTCCAGCCGCAGTACATTAGTTCTATTTAGTATCGATAGTGGCGGAAATACAAGGCTGAAGTTAAAGAGGAATTGATGGGTTATGAAGCGACATTTGATAGTATGATAATTTTTTTAATTTTCTCAAAGAGAAGCAATCTTAGCAATATTGGTAGAACTTTAAAGTGTATAGACACCCACCCACCCCAAAAGGCGAAATTTATGGCCACATCGTACATTTCAGGAGCGCATGTTCAATGTGATTTGTCCGTTATTCAATGGATGTTCTTTCCTCTAACATAGAAATGAAGGGTGGTGAAACTGAAAATCAAGGAAATATTGTTGAGGGTGAGAGCTTGGTCTGCAAAAAATTTTGCTCTTGTTTGGAATCAATTAAATACGTACTCCTAACTTTTTATCTTAAAATGTCACAGCAAGGTGAATTAAAACAAAAGAGTTGCTTTTGATTTGTACCTAACTTAACAAGTTAAATGTACCTTTTGAATGGTCACTGACCTAATTCTGCCTGTGGTAAGTTTGCTGAAAGAATGGCTTGCCCAGAAAGGCTATGGCTTCTGTGCAAGGCGATTGCGATATGTTTGACACGAGAATCTTTTTACCTTTTTATAGACAAACCTGTCCTTACTCAAATTTATCGATGCTTGGATAAAAGGGTTATATCTGTAATTCAAAAAATACGTATTTGTGTATTTCTGGACCCAGCAGTGACATTGGTCATCAGTTAAATATCAATAACATTGTTTCGTAACCTTTGTAAACACTGCCCGCTTCCAACAAAGATTGATCTTAATTCATTCATGTTTAGCCTGGTCAAACTTGCAACTTTTTAGAGGTTTGTCCACACCTGTAGGTTGTTGAGGCCTCGAGAGTCAAACAATGACACCATGTAGATGTGCCATGGCATAGATTTTTTGCCCAGAGCTATGTGAAGTTGGATGATGCCTGTGCAAACTTACAACTGAAGTTTGCCGACAAACTCAGGCTAGTGACAATCAATAGTTAAACACATGGATTTCTGTAAGAGCTACATGACGTTGAATGTTATGTCTGACAGTGGATCAGGTGAGCCTAATAGTTTACTTTAATACAGCTTGTCGCATAAATCTTTTTTATGTTCATGTAAACAGTGGAATTCAAATACATATAACTTATACATACATGTCTATCAATGTATACATGTTTGACTTATTGCACTCTTTTTATACCCAAGATTTACGAAGCATGGGAATCTGGAGTTGAGGTGGTAATTTTTACTTCAATGGATTAAGCATCATATTTGATAAATGAGTTTAGCATCATATTTGAATGTCAAACTAAAATTATGCAAATAAGGGGCAAAAGAAATTTTGAAATCTCTGTATCTGCCAACTATTACAGATAGGCACAAAATTTGATATAATACATACAGGTTCGTGACACCTGTCAATCTTATGGGCATTGAACAATAACTGTATCATTTGAAATAATGCTAATCAGGATTACTTGAACCATTTAAAAATTGAATATCTCCAAAAGTATTATAAATAGAGGTGCCAAGCCAACTTCAATTAATAGGTTTGTGACATAGTCTGATCCAATGAATCAGGAACTGAAGTTGTAGCATTTTGATTTATACAAATTTGGTGAATACACAAGATTGAATTCCTGAATAACTTTCAAACTATTACAGATAGAGGTGTCATTCCAAGTTCAATTTATAGGTTAGTGACAGAGCCGCCTCCAATGAAACATGAACTGTAGCTTTCTCATTTATGCAGATAAGGTGAATACACAAGACCTAAATCTTGAATAATTTCAATACTATTATAATCTGAGGTGTCATTCAAACTTCATTTGATACATTTGTAGGATAGTTGCCACCAATGTAACATGAATCAAAGTTGTAACAGTTTGATATATGCAAATTAGGTAAATATACAAATTTTAAATCTTTCGAAAGCTCCAACACTATAATAGATTGAGGTGCCTTTTTAACTTCAATTGATGGTTTTTTAACTTAGCCGCATGAAACAAAATATTGTTACATGAGTTTAATCAACACTGAATAGGCAATCTTCAAAAGTGTCCAAGGCACAAAGACTGCTTTCCTTGACAAACAAATCAAATTTTTCTAGTTTCGTCTTGCCTTTCCTTTGTATTTTCAAAATCTTATGTTACGGACAGCGAGAACGCTCTTTTTGTGCATGCATCACGGGGAATCCTACCTTCATCTTTCGGGGAAATCCTCTGCGCGCTGAGTGTGACGTTATTAACTTAAACAGTTCTGCCTGAGCACATGATGTCATGCATTCATTGCATGACTCACATCATATATATACACATATATATATATATATATATATATATATATATATATATATATATATATATATATATATATATATATATATATTCATATTATATACATATGTATTCATATCATATACATATATATTCATATCATATACATATGTATTCATATCATATACATATGTATTCATATCATATGCATATGTGAAGGATCCGCAAATATGTACCAACAAAAACGTTATTAATTATGTACAAATCTCTGTTCCTGTCACACTTAAATTTCGGCATTCTTGCTTGGGGCCATTCTCAGGATGGCACTTTTAAATTAGAGAAGAAGGCTGTTCGTCTTATATCCAATGCTGGATATTATGCACATACTGATCCACTTTTTAAGCGACACAAACTTCTGAAACTTCATGATCTGCTATGTTTAAAAGTACTTACATTTTACTACAAACATTTTTTAAAAAAAGAAGTACCTGGCTTTTTTTGTTGTTGATATTTTATTTATTTTTATTTATTTGTTTATTTACTGAAGCTACCCCTTTACAGCGGGGGCGCTTGCAGTCAGGACAGAACCCGCGGTGCGTCAGATAAAAACATTACATGCAATGCAGCAATACAGTGTAAAATATGTACAGTTGTACAAGGCTATTTACAATATTTTTGTTATCTAAAATAGGTCGGTTTTACCCTGCATATAAAACCGGCCTATTTTAGATGACGAAATACTGCTTAGAAATCATATCAAAGACTGCCCGGGGTTTCAGCAAAATCGTAAGCATGTTCTCCAAGAAATCAGCATAGTTTACTTAAACTGGATGAACTACAAAATCTGTGCCATACATCAAGTGCTCCTTCTGATATGTTTGAACTGCCCTCCGCTACTCAGTCACATTTTACCCGCCTTACTAGAAACCCCAGAATTCCAGCACTAGGAAAGACAACAGTAAAAGCTTCTATCAGGTATTACATTCCTCTTTTATTGCAAAACACTCCCTCATGTGTTAAGGACAAAAGTCATACACATTCATATTATGGTTTCTCACGTTACGCAAAGTTTTATTATATTAATAATTACAATAATGAATGTACCAGAACAAATTGTTACGTATGTAACATAATTTTTTTTTTGGTTAGTAAATGTTAATAGCTATGCTCACCTCGTAACAAATGCTGCTATTTTGACTTCTTTTTATCTTCCTAGGTGGCCCCAGCGATAGCGAATTTCTTAATCCTTAGTTGGGGTCATCATGACTCAATCTTGTTGTTTTTACTTTTCATTTTGTTAACCACAGTTATTTTGCACTATGCTTCACTTTTGTTGACGGTTAAACATTGTATTCCTTATGTCAAATAAAACATATTCTGATTCATATTCTGATTCTTACACAGATCACATGTATTAGAATTGTAAATTATAATCGAAACGTAAATAGATTTCATGGTACGATACAGCTGGATTCTTTTAAATGTACTTGTATGATCTGTACATGATCATATGCTGAAACATTTATGGTTTAATTTTTTTTTCAGATGCGAATCATAGTTTGTATCAGCACAATGACAAACAATTCAGCAACAGACATGATCGTAGTGCGTGGTGCTGCCGTTAACCAGATTCTCAATCCCTGGGTATATATCATCATGCGTAGGTCCATCTTCAACGGTTTCATCAAATGTGCTCGTAAGGTGTTTTGTTTACAAACTAATTATGACATTGTCGAAACTCATCGACCTGTATACAATCCACGTGCACACCCCAGGCTGATAAAACATGTCGGTGTCCTTGCTGTGCCACGTGCGGCGATTGATGACGAAAACAGGGAAATGAATGGCAGCCCGATCAGTGACGTAGGCGTGGAGGCCATGAATGACATTAGTGCCGAAGATAAGAAATGTTTGCAAATTGGTAGTACTGTTTCTGCAGAGGCACAGAAATCTGTGATAGATCAAGAATGCAGCCAAAATCTACATGAACGTCAGAATGAATCCGATTTAGAGGATGATGTATTTTTGGACAGTTCAAATGTTCCAAACTCGCCAGATTTCTTTCGAATAGGAATGACCAAGCTGCAATGGGCCAAGAATTCCTTCAGGAAAAGTTTAAAGAGTTGTCAAAGCTTACCCATAGTTGCCCGGAAGAGATCAGGTAGCAGTAGCAGCCGGTAAGTGAAAAACGACAACACATATCATTCCGGAATTAAAATCGTCGAAGCAGTCTATGTTTCTTCCCACCTTCTGTGATAAATGTCGCTGGACCTGTTTAATAATGTATTGAGGAGTGTATTAACAAAGCAGATCCATATTGTGCAGTTGTCAATGGTTTTATCACGTACAAACCAAAGTTTGTACCAATGCCAGGCTTGCATATTAATTTCCAGCCACAACTGCACATCTGATCGTTTAAGTAGCCATACTCTCGCCTGGTGATATGAAGGCCAGTGCTGCGCGGGGAGGTAACACATTGCTAATATTTTCGAAATAGAAAATCTTTAGTACAGACAAATAGAAATTTATTATTGTAACCAATTTAGGAAGCATTAAAGGAATGTAACTTTCGTATTTGTAAACTTAAAATTTCCCTGAAAGGCACTGATTTTATCAGAAATAGGTACCTACAGTACTTAGCCCATTTTGTGACAGAGATGTGCACGTGTTTTCTCTGTGATTGAAAAGCCCTAGCCCCGTGCTTTGTGGTGGAAAATCAATATGCATATTGCTACCCACATTATATTTCTTATACCTTTGTGGATAGCTCTGAATTTGTTCTTGAGACTGGGTGCTGTCATGCATGTTGACTGATCCATTTTTTCCAGGTTCCTCAGACTCACTGCCAATCGCCGATGTAGGAAGAGCAATATAAACGATACAAAAGTGACTTCTGAAAACTGTGTGAAAAAATACTGTTTCATTGTGTTTTTTTTTAATTGTTTTATTTCATCGGCGAAGTAACCACAAAAAATCGAAAATAAGTGTATTTGTAATGATACGCTTCCAATGAAAATAAAAAAGCACGGGGGATACGGTACCTGCAGAGTTATCGGACGCAGCCGAGACATTTCCATTGTTGATATTTGTATATTTTCATTGATTTTCAGGACCTTCTCGTCATATGTATTTAAAGGAACGTTGCTATAATGAACTATATATATATATGTATGTATATATATATATATATATATATATATATATATATATATATATATATATATATATATATATATATATATATATATATATATATATATATATATATATATATATATTATATATATATGTATATCATATTTACTAAATGGAGCATGCCCAAATGAGTATTTTCTTTATTGTTCAGGCTGTAAGTCTACTCCTCCCTTCCTCTGCCTGTCTGTCTGTGTGTTTGTCTACTGATCAATTCCGTTGTATTTGTTTGCTGACGGACATGACATTTTGACACATTGCAAACCATTTTCAGTCAAACAATGCAGTTCTGAAAAACAGTTTGGTTATACTTTGATTCTTTATTGGGTGACTGTTCACCATGTCACATAAGATGTGGCTGTTTTTCTTTTGGCAAAAACATTAATAGTAATATGCGTGACGGACGTGACACTAGCTAGACATGCATTTTACAAATTTAATGTTTCACCCAAGAACTCAGTTTTGTTCTATACCATAGCATATTGTTAATATAACAGATTTTATTGTAAAAATAACTTTATTTTGCAATGACATAAAACGAAAATTGCCAAACATTTTCAAATTAAAAAAACCAAAAACAAAAAACAGAACAAAAAAAAGCTTTTATTTAAAGACGTGATGTGACAGACGTGATAATTTGTCACAATTATGAATATAAAGGAAGATAAGGGTGTAGTTTACTGTATGTTTCAGCCATTCAACATGTTATGTTTGTGCCGAAAATGTTTACTTTCTAATGCAATCTGCAAGGTGTTTGAAGAATAAAGGTCACACACACACACACACACACACACACACACACACATATATATATATATATATATATATATATATATATATGTATGTATATATATATATATATATATATATATATATATATATATATATATATATATATATATATATATATATATATATATATATATATATATATATATATATATATATGATATCAATTATATTTTCAAGCTGGAGCATATTCAGCAATGACAAACAAAAATGTTAATCTGACAGATATTTCAATGGAATAATTATTTCATCATATTTACGATTTAAGCAGGGTCATTCTTTGACAAAATAGTTTTATTTCTTTCAAATGAAAAAATCATTTTGCTACTGACAGTGCATTTTCAAATACATGACGTTCTCTGTTGTCCATAGCTGGTGTGTTGAAAACTTGGTCATGGAGGACCCGTGACTCATACACATTTCCGGGGAATGAATACTTTTTGTCGTTTCATCCGATGTTTATGGCATGGAAAATTCACTTCAATTTCATCATCATCTAGGGCAGGCACTTGCCCCGAGAAAATACTTGATGATCTCTTGAACGTAAATTTACCATGGCAAATGCGCCTGTGACAATATTTTGCCCTTGATCAACTTGATCACCAGAAGTTGTGTTTTGCACTGAACTGCACACTTGTTCATATGATTTTTTGACGAATTGTACTCCCCCGTTTCGAGGCACATGGACGAAATGATTTAGGGGGCTGCTGAGGCCATGTACTGCGTGTTCCAAGCCACGTCAGTGGCCCAAGCAGAATGGCCTCAAGAGTCCCGTCAGTCATTTTGTCCATGTGAATCGAAATGTGGGCGTTCAAAACTTATATACATATATTTACATTTATCTGAATGAATAGAAGTATAAAATATGCCATAAAAACGGGTAAAATCGTACTAAATTCACTCACAACAACTTCGTTGTAGTGGGAATACACATATTAGACAGAACCACAATGACAAATGATGGCGTCTAACGGTAATCAAAGACACTAACACATATACTTCTTGACAGAAATATTTCATTCAATGTTTGGACAGAATGTTTGAACAGGGATTTCTAACGTGTAAATGTAGTAATTTTTTGTTTAAATCACGTTTATGTTGCTGTTTACCATTGTGGTCTTCCGGGGTCATGTTATGCTAACAAAAGTAGTGCAACATCAATGGATATATCAGTGCGCAATATAATTCGCCAATGTAGTTCATGACCTTGCATTTATGATGGAATGACGCGAAAGAAAAATCCTATCTGTCTAATGTTAAACTTTGGACCAAATGTTAATATTGGGTTCTGTGTGTCCACTACACAATGAAAGGCCAGTTCCTGGTCAGGATTTATGAATATGAAGTTTTGTCCAGTTGCCATGGCTACACTGTCCACTGGCATCACAAGGTGCATGTTCTGGGTATCTGGTAGTCTTTTACAACTGTTCCAGCAACTAGCCAGGTCCCCAGTTTGCAGTTGTATTTATCATGAGCTTTCATGCAAGAGATCGATTGCATTGTTCATCCTTTTTGCCACTCCATAGAACTTTTTTGTACTGTTTACCACCACATTTCTTTTCAACACCTCCTCCACACACTTTGTTTTGTTTCACCACCAATGCCATCAACTGGCCCTTTCCTGTAAGCAGTATCAAAAACGTAACCTATGCTGCCAAAATCATCTTTGTGAGACAGAATATTGCTAAACTATAGCCAGTTTTTGCATTGTGATCCAGCTCCGTTTGACCTGTAATGCACATGATTTATCTGCCATGGGAGCATTTTCGCACATTTTTCAGTGTACTTGAATTAAAAGCATATACACTGTGTTTGTCATGGCACATTTCATTAAAAGCGATGCTGTAGGACTCGTGCAGTTAAGTAGATTCCTGTTGTTTATGGCAGTACACCATAGCTATAAACACAGTTTGTACAGAGCACCAATGTGTAGCCATTATTTCACCTTGTTGCTTGCTGGCATAGTTCTTGGACAAGTCGTCATGTATGATGATTTCACTATGCTATAGCTTGCTCTTTATGGTTCTGAGTTCTCCATCTTGTCTCTTGGCGTCATATAAATGTCTAGATAGTGGCTCCAGCTGGTCAAACAGTCTGACTTTGTGAACTTAGATCACTAATTATGTGCGTATTCTGAGCTTTTCCTTGAGATGTTCCCCACTCATAATATTCAATGTTCTCAGTCATATCAACATCATCAAAGAGCTCATCCAGCAACATACCTCCACAGATATCACATTCTATGTTAATACATTTATCCTTCTTTATACATTACATAAAATCCAAAATACTGGCTCATCAGTTTGCACTGGAAAGTTTGGTACGACTTTAGTTATACTCTGTGCCACCGGATGGGCATTTTCATAGTACTTGTATGTCTGAGCATTCTTCGTTATCTTTCTTACTCAATGGTGAAACATGCTTGGGTCGACATTCACAGAATTTGGACAGTCCAATTGGATGCTCAGTATGCTCCATGAGACACACCTGATGTGCTTCTTTAAATTCATCATCAAAATAGGAAAATATGTTTCTATTTTTTCTCCGCTGTACCCTTTTGTGTGCCCACTGTTTCACACTCTTTCCGTTCTGTGCACATGTGGCTGACATCATACTGCAGAAAGAATTTCTCAACAAAGTCTTGTGCTTCATTTGAGACAGCATCACGACTGGTATTTCTGGGTTATTTTGACAGTCTCCTATTCACTGGAGGTTCATCGACAAAATCAACCACTGTCTTTCGTGTTGCTGGTGTGAGATTCTGTATCAGCTTGGCTACGACTGCTGCGTCTTTGTGGGGAGAAGTTGGTAGGGCCTTTCTCACACGATACACAACTTGCCAAATGTGCTGCCATTATTATAAGGAGTGTAATTCTCGTGTTCTCTCGCTGGGGTGGATCGTTCTTGTTTAGCCTGCCTTCGCTGTTGCTCTCTTCTTTTGCATTCACGGCTGGTGCTCTGCACTTCATTCTTCTGTTCTGCATCCAGAACTTTGTGTAACCTTTCTAACTTTTCCTTTCTATGTTTTTTTTCTTTGCCTTCTCAAACTTCAAACTTACTGGGGTCAATTTTGTGCCTTTTTCGGTACCTCCGCATGTCTCTCCACACTTGTTAACACCACGCAGACCTGACTGAAACTGCTAAGTTGAGGTGCAGCTACCTCTTGCCTGACCATAGAGAAGGGTTAACAGCAGTAATCTTGGAAACCATTGCTCATGCCCTGTGGATTATAGTACTTAACCCCTGCTGGTATTGATCAGACTTGACTAAGTCTCAGTTAAATTTATACTGTGGAAGGATCAAACGTTGTAACTCCAATTTGAAATAAAAATTACACCAGCAAGAGCTGAAACACCATTCAAAAGCTAAAGATGTTGTTTAAGCGGTTACTTAGTGACCACATACTGACCTTGTTTTGTTCTTATATTCATGCAGGAGTGGGTGGGGGCAGGTTGGAAACAATGGGTGTAAAAACTTGCATCCAGTATTATTGTTTTAATAATCAAGAGATTATGTAGTAGAGATATACGTGTTGAAGTTAAAAATGCTGACTACAAGTAGAGCAGGTAAGAAGTGAATAGCTTGAGATATTATACATTGAGCAAATAGAAAGAAGTGACCAAGGTTGAATTGATTCACTATCTAGACCAGGTTACAAGGCATACATTCTTTGAATGGCCAAGTCTATCACAAAGTGTCATGTCCATTGTAAAAAAGAAATGCTTTTTAACTTAAAAACAAGAAAAATATGAACTTTTTAAATTAAACTTTCTGGTTCAAAATGTGACGGCCGTGACAAGACCAGCCAGACACAATCTGTGATAAAATAATTCCTGAGCATTTTACAGCATAACCACACCAATTTACTAAAATTACATAGATTATTATGTCCATGGAGATAAAAATCAGTAACATGTTTTTGATGCAGATTTTGAAGAAGAAAAAAATTAATGTCACGTTCGTTACACAGTTTACCCACTTTGTGAATAAAAATCCTAAATTATCACTCCATTTTATTTTCTGGCAGTGATATTATATTTTTATATCTTTGAAGATGTTAGGTTTCAGAAACTACATTTTAAAAAATTAAATGAAAAATAGCTTTGCATATAAATTCGATGTTGAAAAAGTTGAGTCCATGTCACAAATACCACGGAATGGCCCTAAACCCATTAATCGTAACCAGATATATGACATGAAAACTTGAAAAATTTCATCAGTTTTGTTCGTCATGGAGATTATTTGTAAAATTTGTAACAGTATCTGATACGATTACAACCCGAATTGCGTAGTTTTCGTCCCAACACGTCTATATGGCACAAATCTTCTTTTTTTCCTTTCCAGCAGGTGCCAACGTGATGCATTATCTCTCTCAGACAGACATTTCACAGAGAAGACTACACAGGAAACTGATATCGATTCAAGGTGAATGACAGCATGAGTAACAGCAACACGTGAACTACCAGCCAAACAACAGGAGAAACTAAATGATATTAAGCAGGGAAGGGTTTTGTGAACCCCAAAACAGTTACAAGCCAAAATATAAGGTGTAACGGATCATTTGTATCGATGATGATGGCAATATATTATTTGTTACTATGATATTGATTTGATTTGTGACTTACGGGTATTTACAGGCAGTGTCTCCTCCACATGTATGTGCAAACACGCAAACAGTTACTGGATCATACATTTGAGTGCAATGGACCCTTTGGATATCTCAAGAGCTAAACAGTAGGGTTAACATCTAATACTATTTTGGCTTGAATTTTATAAATCAAATTTCCAACAGTATTAGATAAAATTGCTTAAAAGTCTGATTACATAACAAGGACATGATCATCATTTTCTCAAGTGAGTTTTTTTCAATGAGTTTACCACATTCGTATGTCCCCCATAAGTACAAATTTAAAGAGACAATGACGTCCTGAATACAAATTGAAAAAGTCGTATTTGCACAGTGCCCCTACAATCCATGTCTTGGGCACACTATGTAACATGCTTTGCTGCAGTTTTATGTTTTCCCCTCAATATGGATTATTGGCAAACAAGTGTCACTAAAGGCAAGCATAATTTATTGGGATTCGTTCTGTATGGATTGTGTGCTTTGGGAAAAATTGTCCATTCATCAGCGCATTTATCAATGGATTGAATACAGTCAGTCAGTCAGTCAGTCAGTCAGTCAGACGCCCAATGATGAAACATTGGAAAAACATTAACTTCGCCATCATTTGTTGCCAAGAGTTCCTATGATAAATATTTTTGCTTTTGGATACAGTGTTCCCTTCAATGAAAAAAAAAAGCTGTTCTAACCAACAACCTGCCATATCAGTTCGACAAGTGTCAAAGGCTAATCATCAATCATATTGAAAACGTTCTTCACGTTACTAAAGCTTTTTTTCCTGATCAGGAATATGTCGCGTTTTGTACTGCCTGGTTCCATAGAGTCATCTTAGGAATATGACGTGTCTTCTCTTTTGCTTGAAATTATTGCATATGAAACATGATAGCCAGCATGAGGAAAGGGAATATCGAGACTAGATAGTCTGTTGAAAAGTACAATGCAATGAATGCCCATTTTGCAAGTTCACAGAACACTTATACTACAGCGCGTTAAACTGGAATAGAGAGTATTATCGGATTGTAGATGCCAGTAACTGCATTTTATACGACCTGGCATACATTCCTGACAAGTCGCCTGAGTAGTAGTTTTTCTCATACAAATGTGTGTATAGGGTTGCCCCATTTACATCAAGAAGCCCACAACGAGGGTTAACCAGAAGGTTGTCTGTGCCCGGTTGTATAGAGATCCAGAAACCGGAATATTTGCATATCCTGGATCCGGTGGACCATTAGTACCCCAACCAAAATTGCACACAGAATAATCAGAACACAAGTGCTACATGTACTCGCGAAGTATTTTGGGGAAATCTTTTCGAAAGAAATTTCGCGAAACAGCTTCCGACTTTTCAGTTGAAGACAGTTTGCAGTTAGCCTGCTTAGCAACATCAATCATACTGCAACAGAGACGCACGTAGGGTCAGGTGCAGGGAAGGGCAAGAATCGGCAAATCGTGTTTAACATTGAACCTCGATAATGAACAACTGAGAGCTGGAACAATTTCGTGTGGATATTTCTTTGGCACTACTTAACCGCGTGGTGAAACACAGTATTTACAGATGCCGAAAGTGGGTGATTTTCTATTACCTGTTATATACAAAGATGACTACTTTAAATGGTTCATTTTTGTGAAATAACACGAAGCAAAGAGTCCACATTTTTCTCTGTGACAATTATGTTTACGTAGAAACTGCACGAAAACTATCTTTCATACTGATTTAAAGATTATACAGCCTACAAATGACCATGTTAAATTAACTTGTCTGATTTTCTCCCGTAATTTTCAATATATCGACTTCCATCTTTGACCCAACCACAATTACCAACCCCACGACAAACCTATACAAGTTTTGAAATAGGTGACACATTTGGTTTAGAGACGCATCTTATTCTGGGCACTCATGGTAATTTATCAAAGGCTGAACTAGGTCAACCAAATTTATAGCCGCGAACTCGAATTGCATGGTCCCGAGGTTGATATTGCTAAAAGGAGACTAATTACAAGGGCATCGGCCTCAGCTCATCTGTCCTTGACATGCACATTTGGGGAATCGTATGGCCTCCACAAACAATTCTTTATCTAATATAAACGCCATTTACCCAAATTGCATGGTCCTGAGAATGAAATTGCTAAACGTTGGTTATTTGCAAAGGTAGCAAGATTTGGAAATTTTTGAGAAAAATGATTTTCAACATGATTGAGTCGTAAAATCTCAATTTATACAATCAATAGTGATTTACAAAAAACCCATGTCTATGTGTGGAAAGAAAGAAGCCCATTTTGCCTGACTTATCACGAATTTTTGCATGTTTTGCAATAAGCAATGCCAAAGTCTGTTCAGAAAAGCAAACTAAATAGAGGTACTAGGTGCCACGGCCCAAGCTATCAACATAACTATAAGAAAGGATGACTTCATTCTAAAATAATGCATCATCAACATATTGATTGCATGCATAATGACTACCGTTGCGTATGGGGTTTTTGATTGGTTTTGTCCAGACAAAGAGCATTTTGCAATTGTGTAATTCACGTTTGCCTTAACAAAACCACGATAAAATTGCAGTGGTGTTATTCAGGTTTATCAAGTGCCGCACATCATGTGCCTTCCACTTGGCTTATGCTATGAAAGTTTGGTTACGCAATAATGTGATTTCCTGTCACCACATTATGCATCCATAAGTGGCATTGACGCACAATTTAGTCATTTTCCCAATTGAATCATTAGGACATGTTTAAAATAATGCTGTCATAATAAACTACTGTGTGTGGACATAAAAGACTATTTCGTAAAGCATGGATCACAAATGGGTAAATATTAGCTTCTTTCAGGTTTATTACTATGGCAGATAGGTCAGTGCGCTTGACTTTGCATTGGCCTGAGTGAAGTTACCAAAGCTAGATCGAGAGTTCGACTCCTGTGGTACATCTACACACACGTATGTATAAACAAGAGTAATATAAAGAGTGTGACGGCATCTCAGATATTTATATTTTTTGGTAATCATGGTGAGTCTTTGCTTGAAATCCATGCCTGACATGTATAGGTAATTGTGAAAAGAAATGTTCACCGTGTATTTTAATGTGTGATGCAGTGCCAGTGTTTAACCTGTGCTGGGACAACAGTTCAAAGGGGTATGGCTGGAATCAAAAGAGTCTGTAGGGCGGTCTTTCCTGCCTTTGATTTTACAAAATCGGTACATACAACTATTGCCGAATCAGTATATTCAAGTCTATTTAGAAAATAACTGTTAGATGGGGGATACCCTCTAAAAACTATCTACTAGAACAATGATATATAATGGAGAGAACATATTATTGGTCTGAAAACGACAGATACCATTTCTCCAGAACAGTGATCATATAACATTACATGCAGATGGATGGCGTATATGTCACACAGCTGGCCTCACTATCTCTTCAGTGAAAACTGACACTTTTTGTGAATTTTCAATACAAGGTACGATTTGCATTGCATCTATTTTTGTATTTTCATATCATCCATGCATTTCATTACTAAGTGACTCTCTCTATTAAAAGTATAAAAACAGTTATTCTGTTGTTGGATTTTATTGTAGCTGCTAAACAGGGTGAGCAATAATGAGACACCTGCACAAACTGTGTCATACTCGCTTTGTGTTTAAGCCAGAGGTACTCCTAACGTGTGTGGGATAATTAGGTAACGTAGGATGTGTAGGGACCTGAAAAGAGAATTACATTGGGTATGCTTATCTGAAATGTTAACGTGGCCAATCAAAGCAAGACCAGTATGATTTGTAACCAGGAAGCACAAGTCTAGCTATTTGCACACATAGTCCGAGGGCATTGTGTTCCAATACGTTTTATCCGAGTCAACCGTTACCTGTCAAGTCTTTGAGTCAATGAATAAAATATACATTTCCTTCAAGTAGATTGTGATTTTCAGGCTGAAGGTCAATATCATCCATGTACAACTCTATTGGAAAGTCCATCAGACCACATTGGGTCAACTTACATCACATTATTCTCAATTTAAAGGATGGGAAGCAAATTTACTTCAATAGGCCCACTGATCTTGGAAATGATGTCATGATCAGTGAACTGCCACCCAGAATAGGGTCACACCAGAAACTTTGATCTGAAGAAGATTCGTCAGATGTCTGCAATCCTTCTCGAGCTACCACAAGTATATATTGCGCCGTGCGTGATCTTGTTAATCAAGGTTGAGGTAACCCGTCTACGGTTTCTCATGAAGGATATAAAGCTAATCGAGTGCGATCAAATTTCACAGCATGTTTCCTACTTATTGCACGGAAACATGTTTACCTTAAGCTCTTCTATAGCCATAGAGTGGCGGTTAAGGTCACCTTTAAAATAGCCATCCAGACACCTTTAACCCTTTCCCCCTTGAATTAAGACTGAGTCAACAGCTTTCCTTGGCATGGGTTGGGCACTAAGGGCCCTACCCATGCCAAGGAAAGCTGTTGACCTGGGGCATGTGATCTTGATAAGTCTCATGTACATTTCTCAGTCAAATTGTGTTTCATAACTGGTGAAATTAGTTGAAAACACTGAAGCAGACGACATTTGACCACCAGCCGGTTTTGGCCGGTTTAAGGGGAAAAGGGTTAATTATACTATGATCGGTTTTTATCCAAATCCGTCTCGAGTTGCCATTCGGGAACTGATGGTTTGCAAAGTGATGTCAAAAGGCTGTTATCGTGAACCTTATAGAAACACAAGAGCAGTCATCCGCTAATGCGTAATATGACCAACTTATAACAACTCTTTTCATTAATACCTATCATCCTTGATATACCGCATAGAAACAGGTCTCCTCTAAGTTAATGAAATGACATCTGTGTGTTTAGCTGCAGGGACATTGACACCAAATATGTTTATTGTGACCATCCATTTCAAGAAGAAAGCTGCGATTTCTATATTCACATAAAGCACATCCAAAATACGGGTATAATGTTGCATAGGTATGCACATTAGCCACCAGTTCAAATTTTTGCAACGTGCTGCCTTCTGTGCCGCATTGAAGGCATATCAGGTGCTTGGATACAATTCTGGACACATAAAACGGTATAAATAAATAAATAAATAAATAAATAAATAAATAAATAAATAAATATATATATATATATATATATATATATATATATATATATATATCAAAGTAAAATTTAGTTTAATTTTATTTACATTTCCCAATAATGACATGTCAAAACGAGGAGCCTGAATGTGAAAAGAGAAGGAAATTATACATTGCAGCTGTAATTATCTATGCTGGGTGTGTCTTGCTTGTAACCAGACAAAATCGTAGTGCTTAAACTTTGATGGTCATGAACAGAATGCAGCTTCTCGTGCGTGCTTCGAAGACGATTTTTGCATAACGACTGTTTGTAAATATTTAAAGGGCAAGTTAATCAGCACGCACCGATGACAGAAGTGAGAAGAGCAGAATGTCCAAAATGCATGCCATTTAAAAAAGACGCAGTTCAAAGCAGGCTTTCCGCTTTGGGGACATAGAATTCTATCTGGGCTCCTTGCGGAAGCTTTTCAAGAACTTAAAAACGGTCAATATATTTATATAGGGTTCGATTTCAAATGCCATCTTTAAGGGTAATAATTCAGTAAGCCAACTGCACTAAAAGTTTACGTTACCTACTCGATGTATAAGTAAATCTTAAACATTGCCAATGTAAAGATGTATATCGTGCCAACGTTATCAACACAAAGGCATAGCCAGATATACGTAATGCAGCAGCATTTGTTTTACCTAACTAAATACTGGAGAAAAAAAAAACAGAAATCTACTTATCCATAACTAGTATAGGCCTAATTAATTCACGCCCTTAATAAGCCACTGCCCCTAGATGTCTAGGTATTTTTCTTCTGACACACAAGCTCACTGTGGCTAAAAACTCTGCCTTACAAGGATACAACAACATTACATTCAAATATTGCAACCTGCAAGTGAACAGCCGTGGCGATCTACTTGCTTATTTTACTTATTTTTGGGTCCGAAATGTAAATAATTAAATCAATTGATATTCATTCTCGTAATTCCTTTTCAGTGTGGCCCGATGCAACTGACATGTATCCATGCGATTATACATGTTAAGTATATATCTGTCCGTATCAACTTTTAATCTGGACTTCTGATAAACAAGAAAAGGCATTCCAGGAACCAAAAAGACATCGGTCCACAGCTTCTAGGGATTTTTGGTTTTTTTCTTTCTTCCTTTGAGGCAACTGCAAGTATCTTTACCCTGGGATAATAATTTAAACTTTTCAAGAGCACTATATCGATAATACCCATCCCTTTAGTATATGTTGGTGTTTTGATTTCGCAGATAATTATAAACATGGGCAATAGTACATGACCGAAGTTTAGAAATATGTAGAATGGAAAGTAAATGTGACAGTCCTAATTTTACGTTTCATTAGTTTCTTTACGGGTTAATAACTTTACACAGGGGCAGAAAAATGAAATTTTAATATCCCTTCTGCATCCCGAAAGGACAACTGCTTAGGTGAAGATTGATCCATACCCCTAAGGTCAGGTTGAGGTTGTTAGGCGTATGTAAATTCTTGGTGAAAAAAAAAAATCAATGTGGCAAGATCTGTTTTGACGATTACTTGGGTTTCCTGATTCAGGCAACACGCATATCTTCGAGGTTTTCTAGGTGCAAACCAAAGTAGAAAGGTCAACCAGTTCAGCAAAATACATGCAACTTAACTGTATAGGAATAAAAAGCTTGTAGGCACGTGTTTTTGATAGCTATTTCGTGTTGCAAGTTGACCGATAAACTTAACGGTGAAGTGACATTTAAACAGAGTCAAATAGTATAAGTGTTGGCTCTTGATATTCATTTATGGACACAGAAATCACGACATTCCAGATTAGTCCAATACATTTGTTGTAATAATGATTATTGACATAAAACCCCAGTAGTATAAAAGTTGCAGAGGGAAGTGAACGTTCATCAATCTGCCAAAAATCCACTTTTACAACTTCTCTCCAAAACTGCAAACAAGATCCACTTCCAACTTGCTGGGGATGTACCTCGGGTGGCTCTCTGCCAAGTTTGTTCAAATGGTCATGCTCCATTGAATGTGGAATGTTTTCGTGCATTCATTTTTGGGAGGGGGCAGGCAACTTCTTTAACAACCCCCCGCCCCCCCCCCCCCTCGAAAAAGAAAAAAAATCCGAAACCGCCTGGCTAATTGCTTTGAAATTCCATACAATAAGCTTCTCAGAATCCATAAACATTAAGGATCTAACAGGTGGCGCTGTGAACTTTTCACAATTTTTGGTGTGAATTTTTCGTTTTTCAAACTTCTCTAAAATCGTCACTCAGATTGTGTTGACACTAAGTGGATGTGTACCTTGTGGAAGGTCCAAAAAGTTATTGACTAGGTGGTGATATTGCGTATCCCAGATATTTGTCGATTTTCTTATTTCAGGTACTTTTCGGTTTATGCACACTTTCTTTTAAATTATAATTCAATGGGCATTGCAATGTTAATTTACCTGATTGAGTTCTCTTCCAAAAAACCATTGGTGCGAACCACTTCAAACATGGTGAGGATATACTTTGGGTAGTCTGTTTACACCCATAATTAAATATAAGTTTTTTTTTCTGATATTTGCAAGTTTAACTCGAAAGTTTGACACCACGGCCAACTGCGTAACTTTGCAACGATGTTGTGATTCGTTGTCACGTGAAAAGCCATTCTTTCATAAGTTATTTCTGCGAAATAAATCAAGCACAATTTCAGGTACAACTTCTACATGGCATAGCTGAAATTGTTCTTGATGTATTACGCAGAAATGAATTGTGGAGGAATGGCTCTTCCAAAAAGTGACATTTACGTCATCGTTGCAAAGTTTCTCAGTTAGTCGAGGTAGTGCAAACGGATGAGTTAACAAATATTTTTCTTCCAATACCCTTATCTGACTTTTACTGGAACCATGCAATACCGACATGAATGTCCGATATCCATAACTCGTATTTTCGACTGCCACAACAAGATGCGTAACTTTGCAACAGTATTGTGTGTCGCTCTTACGGGGAGAGCTATTCTTTCAGAAGTTATTTCTGCACTATAGATCAAGTACACATTCAGTTCGGATTAATAGCTAGAATTGTTCTTGAGGTGTGACACAGATATGACCTGTGGAGGAATGGCCCTTCAAGAAAGTGACACTTACGTTATTGTTGCAAAGTGACACAGTTAGTCGACACAGTATGAACGGATGAGCCAATATGAAGTTTTTCTTCCGATACCGATATATATTTCTGTTACCATCCAATGTCAATATGATTGTCTGATATTCATAAGTTTAAAAGATAGACAAAATTATAATACCAATGTGAAACTCATACTTTGCATAAATTTCAAGAGATTGATTCGCAATGTGACAGTCACTGTGTCTGAACAGAGATTTCATTATTCCTTCACAACTAGACCCACATACCTCAGATTCATATCATCTGTATCGGATGACTTTTTAATCCGATATCCCAACTCACTTACCATATTGAAAAAAGGGCCCTATAATTCCGATTTTCGATAAAAAAAATATCATATCATCCCTTGCATGATGTCATCCATGGATTAAAGACTTTTTCGAAGCATTATCATCTGCACATACTAAATGTTTACATACTAGCAATAGAGGACCTTGGAGCTTTGAACAATTATGAACATGCATACATCGTGGTTATGAATTGTGTGCTGCTACATCAACACAATCCAATCTTCAATTTTTGCATGAATTTGCAATAGCAAGCTAGCGAAATTCATTTTCAAGCCTTCCGCGGGATGGCGTGACTATCACACATCACCTATCAATAGTTACTGCACTAAAACGTGGTACATCACGCTTAATCGGGGGAGGGGCGGGCTATGTTAGTACATCCTTACATTCATGGGTATTTCGCTAGTTTGTTCCATTTCTTGGCGTGTGCGTCCCAGCCAGGAATCGTGCAGAAGTGTACAGACATTTTAAAAGCACAAACACCCCCTGAACTGATAAAAACGGATTCTTCGTATGAACTGGTATTTCCAGGTTCACTTCTCATGCTACAAGAATGGTCTGTCCAGAATGTGTCTAACTTATCGCAACATTATCGGGAAATCATCCTGAGTGATCTTGGTGATAGAAACAGGTAGTCGACATTTCTCAATAAAGGTATCAGTAGCATTCGCATGTCTTTTCACTTGGATAAATAACGGGACCGACAACGGCGAGAACGATAATAATAATAATAATAATAATAATAATAATAATAATAATAATAATAATAATAATAATAATAATAATAATAATAATAATAATAATAATAATAATAATAATAATAATAATATTTGAAAAAGATAATTTAATATCGATGATATTTGACCTGCTTTCAATATAGCAAAACATATTTGTGAATGTAGTCTGAATATATGACTCAGGAACTTCGATTCTGATCATTTTCTTTCACCTCCAATTATTCTGACATTTTAGTATTTAAAGCTGAAATTATTTTCACCTTTAGTTTCATTTTGAAACTGCCGTTAACTTTCACACAAAATTTGAAAGCTAAATAGAATGAGATCTAAATAACAAGAGCCAAAAACCAGCTTTTTTTCTAATTGTTACAGATTTTTTACAATTTTATGAAAAGCAATATTTGCGTGTGTTGATGCAGTAATTTTAATTGAAACATATCTTAGTTTGAATACGATTAAGTCGACAGTTCTCCCTGGTATGAGTTTAGCCGGTTGCCAAGGAAATTTGATGAAGTATGGCATATATTTCTCGGCAGGACTCAACTATATTTCTCACTTTATATATTTTATTTATTTATTTATTTGTTTATTTATTTATTTATTTATTTATTTATTTATTTATTTATTTATTTATTTATTTATTTAATAAAGATGATTCTAAGTGCACATTGAAATAGATCACATTTTACATCCTGGTGCTTATTGGCCGTTTTAACGACAAAAGTAGCATTTGTAACAATGGCAAGGTTCTTGTGTGCTACAAGTCAAGTGAATACAAGATTATTATGCTGGGATTGCATCCCTGGTATATTTAGCCAGTATTTAAATTAACTCTGTGAGTATTTTCGTCACTTTACTTTAATACAATTTCTGAATCCAATACACTAACCATCTGGGGATGTACGCCCATAATTTATAACAGAATGACTATAGTCGATGATTCGGATATTTACATTTAGTTCGCACGCATCAGACCCATTTCAAAGTGAACAGAGTGCTCAATTTACATCCGAAAGACTCAAAATGTACATAAGCCTACAGGGTCTGAATTTGTCTACATAATCAGTTTGATATGTTGTCGATATCCGCGTTACATAAAAACATATCCCAATCGTACTCTTGAATGGACAGCGGTGTGATATATGTCTTACAGTGTCCTGCATGTAAGACTCCTGGAGTCTACAAGGCATGACTGAAACATGGATATTCATTGGGATGATTGCCGCAGGTGTTTACTGCTGCAAGTAAATGGCAATATTACCTTGGTATATTGAACTTTTTAATGTATAGCGCACCATGGGACGTAATCAGGTGTTATTACCCAATAATGTGGACTCATCTCTTTGAATTAACCGCACAATTTATCAGTTGTGACTGTAAGAGGCGTAAATTCCAATATCCTTGTAAAGGGAAGGCCAATATCACCATCCAAGTCATTGAGCGATGTACCTCTCTTCCATCATATGAAAATAGTTCTGTCGTTTGCAGTACAAGGTCATGCCGAAAACAGATCTGGAATAAAGAAAGGAAGCAACATTGAATTCAGTGCTGTTGGTTCAAATGTGTATGTGTTAAATTAAAATGAACGAAGGCATAGCTTAAATAGCAATGCGCAATTTCTAAATGTGAAAACACATTGTAATGGAGTCTTGCAAATATTCGTCCGGAACAGACTGATCGTGTGTTGCAGTGACAACTGTGTTTAGTTTGAGAGGGAGAGCGACGCTTGTACGTAATCCTGGTACAGTGCTTAAATGTTGTGTTTTCATCACCAGATATGTGCTATGCACCAATTGTCCTTATGACAGCTGACCCAATCAAAATCAGGATGAAACATGTACGCGCTAGCAATGTCTAGCAAAAAACATGAATCCCACATCACAAATTTCGATTGAAGAGCAAAACATCCACGCTCTGAATAATCATCCAATATACATGCACATTAATAGACTTACAAGTTTAATTAACATCGTGTTCGAAATGGAAAGTGTCAATCAAGAAAGGAAGATCCAAGTCAGATTATATCCACGTCAGCAGAAAGCAACTATTATCGAGGGTGGTGTATAGACCACGATAATGTACGACACCATTTTACCTATTTGACACAAGCAATTTTCAAATATAATTGTTATTTGTAACTATTAATAGGTCTCCTGGGTGGTTGGTCTACGGCCCTGAGGCTTTTAAAAATCAACATACAGAAAACGCAGTACACAACCTCAAACGGTATACGAATCACATTGATTTTGATGATATACAAACAATTGTCTTTGAGCTGGAAATTGCTTTTATAAAGAGTGAACTTTGAGTTAACATGATACTATATTTATAGTCTCAATAAAAGAGAAAATAGCGTTCTGGTTCAAATGAAATGTATAATGAATTATATAATTACCAGATGTCTCCCATCCTATTGGGTATTATGAAGTCAGCCTTGCCCTATTCGTGAAATATGTCAACAAACAACAACTACACGCATTTGTCATGCAGCATGTTACTTCCAAACAGCTTTATATATGTATATGCATTTATGATTAATATATACATTCAATAGTACCTTACATTGCCCATTTTTCTATATTCACTATTTTGCGTCTTTCAAATAGAATATAGCGTTCAGCTCACCGTGCATACCAGAAGCGAAGACGTTATTTTACCGTTAGAACCAAATAACGCATTTTTATTACAATTATTGATTATGAAAATTAATAACTTACAAGCCACCACCATAAGCAAGAAGTTCCAACATAGCGGGCAAGAAGCAAATTTCAAAGCAGAACTAGGAGGATGTATGAAATTTGCTTTGCAAGCATAACCTAGATTCCAACAGTTTAATTTAAATGAAGCATACACCCCGTGTTAGTTTCACCAAACACAGGACTTGAACAATCACCCTAATCTATAATCTATGCTGGGTCCATTCTAGAAATATTTAAATACTGTTATCTACATAGATTTGGGCGAATCCGCCAGTGTGTCAGTTGCAAAAAATATGTTTATATCAGTTTTGACTGAGTCGGCAGCTTCTGCGCCACGCTTTGCGCGCAATGTGTCCATAACCCGCGTAGGAAAGCTGCTGTCCCCGCCTACTATTAGGAGTCCTGCATTGGTATAGCCATACTGGTATTGGAATGAGAAGTCGGTTTACAGAGCATATGAATCTGGTATTGGTATGTCAGGTTAAACCATAGCAAACTTTATCAACATTGGCAATGAAATGGTTAAAGCTTACCATTTGCTTTATAATATAGATTGCTTCCCATCAGGCACGTCCTGAATATATGTACGCAAAGAAAAATCACTTCTGGCCTGTTATGCGATTTAGAGGATTATTTTGTCGAAAGCCTCTGTACAGGTATGTCACTTAATTTTCATGAATCATAGGCTGGATTTTTTTTTTTCGTTTTTGTGTTGTTGCTGTTGTTGTTTTTTTTTTTTTTTTGATTTTTTTTATTTGTTTGTTTGTTTTCTTTCAACCTGAACTGCTGAAAGGAAGCACTAATCGAATGGCATGATGTTTGTTATTTTTCATTCGCCACTGTTCCGGCTGTTGAACATTTGAGATATATATTTCAGTACTCGATTCTACATGGAAATATATGGTCGTTAACATGGTACGTTGCAAGAAGTTAAAAAAAGACCTAAGATTCTTCAATGCAATACATGTATAAAGCTCATAAGGCCTACAAGAGGGTTTTATATAGGTATAACCCTGACAAAAATGTAAGAACATGTCGGAGTCTCTTTTTTTGTTACATTTTCTTGTGCGGAAGAGATACAAAAATAGTAACTTTTCGTTACAAAAGTGCAATTCCGACTCGTACTAAATTTTCTGCACACGAACTAGATTTATACAATGATATGATATAATATTATTTGGTGTTGAGATACCACAAAGAACGCGTGGAAAATACAGTGAAACCTCTTTATTTCGGCACCCAGATATCTGACATATTCACTTAATCACACAATTTTTATAGATTTCGCTTCATATTTGTTCCCTATTTGGCATATTCCGATAGTTGACACATTTTGCTGGGAGCAGTTTATCTCATTATGATTTTTCATTGTATATCTATCTCAGGCTCAATTCGTATAATCATACATACAGAGAGCAACGCATTAAATCTGCACGTGTTAATCACAAATATAGATTTATTACAAGAATGGAAATCACATAAAGTCAAGTATGGAAGTGTTGTGCATTTTATCGAATATATCAGCAGACGTATGGTCCATCGCATTTCCATAAAAAACCATGAAAACCACAACCGAACTACCCATCATTAATGTAGAAGAATTTTCATAATTAAGCTTCATCAAAAATAAACTTAGAGAATGATCATCGAAGACAGCTTGGCACGAATAACAGTTTTCCAAACATGACAACTACAACCAAAAATAGGCAGCTCCTTTGAAATAAATAGAAACCAATAGACATTTTTGATTTGTTTAAACATATTTTACACAGTGAAAATAGTTGGGGTGAAGAACCAGAACCTATAAGGAACGCCATTATTTTGACCATTTATAATTTTTTGAAAGGCCTACATAAAACATTTATTTTCGAAAAGTATACATCACATCAATAAGGCAGAAGTATAGACTTCTTCCATGTCATGGTTAGTGAATAACATAGACTTGAACTGCTTCGCAATCCATGCTCTACATTCACATATCACACGTTAAACATTAGACAAAAGCTACTAATTCAAATTGCTACTTGTAAATCTCACAGTGGCAGCCTCGACAGTCAATCCAAACAATAAGATATGGCATAAAGCAGGCTTATAAATATCTGATTCAGCATCAAGCAGCAAAATATAAAAGTTCCATCAAGGCAAACAAACTGCATCAACTTAATTTAAAAAGTTACCAGTCAGGCGGAAGCCATGCTTTGCGTCTCAATGTTAAAGATGTGTGCACCAGCAGATTAACTTGACTAAAATGTGGTTCATTACAGGACCGTTAAGCATACGATATTTTAAACTATTTATCCAAGCTTATTACCACAGCTAAATATTTATATATGGTACTTTGACCTACAATAAAAATATTAAAGCACACAGAAAGTTGTCCAAGCCCAGGGTTATTTCGAATGGAAAAAAATCAAATACATTTGGAACAAAAAAAAAAAAAAAAACGCCATTCATTGGTCAACACGAAAATACTCTGAACAGCACCAGCTAAATGTCGAGACTTATGCTTCTAATTTTCACACATGTAACAGGGGTGTCAATGCATTATGTCCTGGGGGCACGTTTCATATTTTATAAAGAGACTTCAGTCGTGAAGTCTAGAAACGAAGTGCTCATCGGGCCCATGAGACTTCTGGTTTGTTTTTCATCATCAGCAAACATGGCTTCACTATTAAGTTGAAAATTCTAGAGGAAATCGATCCTGCAGCAGAACAAATATCTCGTCACCGCCTATGCACTATAGTGGTTCATCAGTGCTTGGTTTTGGTCTCTCGGGAAATAAGATGATGATGGTCATTTACAGAGACACGTGGCAGCGTATGTATTTATGACACTTGCATGGATTTGCCAATTCAATTTTATGGGTTTTAGATGGGGTATAAATTAACAACATCGGTATCAGTCACGATGGCGTTTACTAGAGCAAGGGGCTAATATTATAGTATAGGTAAGGTTCAGCCGCTTATTCTCTATGGAGCGAAGTACCGATATGGGTAATGTACTTTTACACAAAGCGCAGTTGGACACGGTGGACTCTGTGAAGATATGCAATTAAACATGAAAACATGCGCGAATGAAGATCAACCGTCCATAACACAATGCTGTGAAATTTGTTCCTCATCAAGAAGGCCTTTTGGCGAGTTTGTAGTTGTAAGCTAAGTAAGCTCATAATTAAGGTTGAACAAGGACATTCTATGCCTACTGATTCAGCTTTTTTTGGCCCATTACCAAGCCACAGCTATCCATACATCCTCAGAGATTAAGATTGTTCATATTACTTTTTTTTAATGTTTGGTCTATTTCGTTTATTTTGTTCTATCTATTTTACTCAGCTTTTTAGTGCTCTGCTCTACTCTACTTTTTTTGTCTCACGCAGAAATCCATCAAACTCCGACCTTCAGCTCTGGTAGATACAAAAGTTATGCACTTAAGGTTGAGCCCAGCTGCAAGCTGTTCATTTTGGCGAAGTACGCAAGATGATGGAAGGAAAAAAATAATAGATTAAAGAATGAAAGAGTGAGAGTTGAGAAGGACGGAAAAAAGAAAGAGGTAAGGAAGGCATGTAGGGAGGCGAGGAAGGACGGATCCTGCCCTCTGAGCAACCCCTCAAAAAATAATAAATAGAAACTAGAAACGGTTTGCTTCACAGAAAATCGTGTATGTATCTTCAAAACCTGAATAAATCAAAATACTGCTACTGAATGTATTGTTCACTGTTTATTGGTTGTGCCTATAACCAATTGAAGATTCAGTGCCATCTCTTTCCGTAGTAATTTTGAAGCTGTTCAAATAGTTCAAGCTGTGTTAATTTTCCAAAATAGCATAAAGTTAAATTTTGCAATTTTTGCACCATTAATTTGTTGTACTCTATAGCCCAAATCTGTGGATTGAATTTGGAATGGCAATTCAGGCTGGAGAACATGTCTCTGCTGCTGGGTGCAATATTCATTGCGGCCGACAACCTCCATTTTCATACTATTTAAAGACATTCTGGACCCCTTTGATATTGGCCTCTGACCTTGAGAGTGACCTTTAATCTTAACATTGACCTCTGATCTTCATATTGGTCTCTGACTGTGATTTTGACCTCTTGTCGTGACAGGAACCTTTCATCTAGACTTTGACCTCCGATCATGGTGTCGACCTCTGACCTTAGTAGTAACCTCTGACCTTGACAGTAACCTCAAACCCTATCTTAATCCATTGTTCCCCCAAGGCATCATAATAATCAGGAAATCACAGAGTGCAGCATGCAATTTTAACTGCCCCTAATTTGCATTATTTAACTTGTGGTTTTTTAAAATGCTATGGAGAACTTCACTATTGGTGCCATATTCACGCAAAATTTGAATCTTCCGGGTTGAATATTGTCTTAATTTTAATAGGCCGAATCAGATATAAGGAAGAAATAAATAAATGAACAAATTAAGAAGCAACAATATATGTGTTCTCATACACACATGGAAATGAAACCCGCAGTCACAACACTTAAAGGTGAATCGGTGTCAATCAGTCACGTGTCATAAGGCTGCAAAGCCCTTGAGGTTACATAACAAGCGTTAAGCCGCTATCACAGTGGCTCGTGTAAGTTTGTTGTATTGAAAATAATATCTTTTCCAAGTGAATTTTATTCATTACATTCATTGGAACCTTTTGGTGAAAGTGCAACAGCAAAACAATCTAATGATATTCGATATTGTACGTCAATGCCGACCAGTTTTCCCTGACAGTGTTAATTGATCAATCAATGATCTGTGCCAAGAAATAAGTTGCACGGAAATCTCAAATAACAGTGGCCGAATTTTCGTGCATGAAGGCCAATTTAAAACCACAACACGAAGAGTATTGCTGCAAATGCAACTTACTCGTCGACACTTGCACTTAAATATATGATGAACTGACGTTGTAGAAATTGCACCGTTCCCCAGGTAAAAAACGCATGTGATAACAGCTGTATCACCCGCCGCTTCATGGACTCGCGAGACAGCAGTTAGGTTCCTAACAAGCATCACGCGGTCACCTGACAACGTATGGCTTACTTACCAGGCTTGGTGGCATCGGAAACGTTGCATCTACACTGTCTGCAAGCGAAGCAGTTTCGTGCGATTTGATAGTGGCATCTGTGTGTATTTTATTGGCAATGTAACCCATGTATGAGAAGACGGACAACAAGAAAATCCCTTGCTGACACCATACGTGCATTTCTATGGCTGCCCTTTCATCATGAAAAACACAAGATGGGAATAAAACGACACAGCTGGCGAAAGTGATACGCAACTGCCATATCTCTGTTTCACATACATCGAAATGTACTGACTGTGCTATTCCTAACCCCGTTAATGGGATGTAATCCCATTAGACTTGACAGAAGAGAGGTGGAGAATTACAAACCTCCAGGCAGTAAATTAGAAAATTGAATATCCTTTTGGATGCCCATGTGCTTGTCATTTCAACCTCTGCAATTATGAATAATTGTTGTATAACCCAGGTTTTTTTTTTTTTTTTTTGGTTTTTTTATTTTTTTTTTTGTTTTTTTTTTTTTTCTTTTGTTTTTTTTTTGTGTTTTTTTTTTTTGTTTTTTTTTTTTTTTTTTCTTTTTTTTTTTCTTTTTTTGTTTTTTGTTGTTTTTTCTTTTTTGTTTTTTTTTTTTTTTTTGTTTTTTTTTTGTTTTTTTTTTTTTTTTGTTTTTTGTTTTTTTTGCTTGTTTTTAATGCCGCGCTGGTACATATAATACGCTGGTAAATCGTTTCGGCAGCGTATGCATCGTTTCCCCGAAAATCAATTCAATAGGCATCTTTAATTCGTGGCGTCAATTACTTAGTTATTTCTTAAAGCCCTCAAACGCTGAACCTGACTTAGTTGATGCCTGATGCCAGAAGCCAAAACTGTAATAAGAACATTTCATTTTACATGCTTCTATTTTCTTATTGATTTGGAAGATACTTCTGTAAAGATTAATTGTCTGCATGAGGCAAGTTGACCAATCATTACCTATTAATTTCCAGGACAGGTAGTCATACGGAGGTAAATTCACTTTAAACGTGCGATAGAAACCATTTCACTGAGACTTGAAGACAATTGCTATCTTCCTGTTGCTTTTGGGATTGCCTGCAAAACCCATATCAAAACATTTATTTTTTACTTTAACTCCTTTCAATGACAACACGCGACATGCAACAGTACGAACAGCCAGGCCGTAGGATTGAATGTTGTGTGTTGCACAGGTGCAGTTCCATGAATGTATTGTTGCCATTGTGTGAAAGTTTAGTTGTTTACCTTACGTGGTAGAAAGGTTCTTCTTCATGCTCAACAAACAAACCGAAACGGTATATACGTCACAGACATGGCTCACTGGTGATATTTGCCGAGAGTTGTGTGATCATGTACAACATGAATCTCAGCGGAACTACTGATGGCGCAATGAGAACAGCACGTGGACTCTCAACTTGAAAGCAGGCTTGAAAGCAAACAGTTCCGAGGCCCTTTCCAAAATATGTTATTTTCAATGGATTGACAAGTTTAATAATTTTTCTGTAAAAAAAGCGAAACTGTTCTTCACAGTACATCAGGAATACTTGTGAAGGAGTTCTCTGATCACCAACCATATTTCCTTTTATGTCTAGATTTCAAATAAAAATATAGGCCCCCTAAATATATTAGAGGTCCTATTTATTGAATGGGTATCACAAATTAGAAAGTTGATGTTTAAGGTCTTTAGAAATGATATCTGAAAACCAAAATGCTAAATTTCATTTTTTGAATTTTTTTTTTTAGCTCCGAAAGTGCATCACATTTGCGACAGGAAAGGGTGCGAAATTCCTCCGATCATGGCCCAATGTGGGAAAGTGTTATTGACGTCACAAACGCAACCCGCTGGCCATGGTTTATGTCTTCTAAGCCAGAGTACCTTCAGTTTGCCAAGATTCATGGCAAATACAACAGAGCACAGTGATTCCGGAGAGTGTGAATTGAGTTTTTTATGTACGTTGCCTGATGACGATGACGATGAAGAAGAATTTATCCGAAAAGCTGAATCAGCAGAGGAAAAGATCATTCAGCCATACACAAATGAGGGGACGCCTGCCGTCACCAGTGCTGCAGGGAGTGCAGCCGTGGTACAGCCAGACAATCCCAACTTGCCGTCTGAGCAATGATTATTCGTGGAAAAAGAGATATTTCCTATCAAAACCTATAAACTTCCATCTAACGAGAACAAGCATGAATGCAACAAATTGGAATTTGCGTCAAGATGGGCTAGTGTTTCAAATTCTAGCATTCACGGAAACAGCTACGGCCTGCGCCTACGGAATATAAGTCTAAACAAACGGTTAATTTTCCCTTTCCACACGTGTGGTCTAACTCCTACCCGGCAGTAATCCCACAAGCCTTGGAGGGTAGTAATTTACGTTTCCGTATACATTGTCATCAGTGCACGTCTTTATGATACCCTTTATTGCAGATCGTATCCATTGTGTAACAATGATGAATATTGTCCTGTGACTGACTTATTTTCTGGTTCCATGTGAACGACAAAGGTACAGTGAGATGGAATTTTGTACACCCGATTATTGGGAGCTGGCCGTGGATTGTCACAAACACTGGTGTCTGATCGAAAAAGATGGAAGGCCAGCCGTCCACTGGTCTTGGCAGCCGTGTAGATGAGACGTGAATGTGGTAGCTATCCAAACAAATGTTACCTGGTTATGGGATTAAACATCTCGCAATATACAGTAGTAATTGGACATACACATAACAGCGGCCGGCTAACTCAACTTGTGAACTGTTCAACCCTAGACCTGGGTATGGAACAAGATCGGTCCTTGTTTGTCCATGGTTTCCATCCATTTTTTCCATCAATTGAATCAAAATGGTTAAACACACTAAAGTTTTGATACATGCTACTTTGTAACAACATCCTAAACCAGCGTTGTCACAGTGACATTCAATTGATAAATTATGTGATACATTGTTACACTCGTAGAATTACTGGAGCTATACTTTGCTGTTATGCAAGCTTTGAAATCAGAATCGAACTGAAGATTAATTTTAAATACTGTAAAAAAAAAAAAACAAAAAACAAAAAAAAAAAAAAAAAAAAAAAAACAAAACAAAAAAAAAAACAAAAAAACAATGAGTTGCTGTTCCTGGTTTTATGAGTAAGGCTTACGTTGGCCAGTTTCATGAATCCATCCATTGGACAGTGATGGGACCGTATTTGGCAACAGAAGCAGCTTTTTGTTGCCAAACCTATCATAAACATCGTCCTATTTGACAAATCAAAGTCACTTCCACAAAGTGGTCGCTACATAGGTTCGATCGGGTCCCAGGGCCTTGCCACTTGTCCCTGTAAATCTTGACTGTGTGGGTCCACGCTGTGCGTAATTTCAGGTCTTTGGGGGAATGTAAATAAGCATTTTTTGTATTGTTACAATAACCAGCAACACACCAACCCATCCTGGGCGGGGACAGGGACGAAAATAATTACCTGTACATCTATTTTAACCCTGTTGGTTTAAACATATTTTATTCAAAAAAAAAAAAAAAAAAAAAGAAAAAAGAAAGGAAACAATTGGGGAGAAGGACAAGACCCTATATTGACCCCTCTGGTTAGGAGAAGGCAATTCTGTTAATAAAGGGTGAATACAATATGTTTAAACCAAGTGACACTTGCCAGCCATGGCTCGCTAGCATGGTCGGATTCTTCCCTGTCCGCCAGCGGTGTTGCGTTTGTAACGTCACAAGCCTTTCGCGCCTTGTGGGTGTCGGAAATGAACGGAAAGCAACCATTGAAGGCGCAGTCAGTTTTTAAAATAAAAATGTCAATAAAAGTACTATTTTCACATCCATTTTTTTAAATCGCACTTTATGGTGAGAACAACCCATGTATCAAATTTGAACATGGTCAATCAAGAGGACCTTTAAGTGTTGTAACACTTCTCAGGAAGCTATAATACCTGCACGCACATTTCTTGAAATATATTTCTTTATGAAGAATGGTTTATAGCCTAATAAACTTGCCTTAAATGTAACATGGACACTGCGATCTTCCAACAGGAAGTAAAACTATGTGCTTGTGTTGTTCAGCTGTTACACTTAATTGGCCTCTTTGTATGGACATAACGCTGTGAAAACACTCTTACAGATTAAACGAAGGCATCTAGTCTTTCAGCAGTTACGTTTTCACCATGTAGCCCTATGTGAAAAGAGACAACTCAATTATTGGTATAAATTTTTCTATGAGGCAAGAAAAAAGCTAGTGTAGGTAAAAGCTCGTTATTGAGACTGAACACTACCTCACTAATGTTCTCCTTTGCTGGATATGAAATATAAAGTGTTCTAAATGCTTATTTTCCTCGAAAAACTGACGTTAAGCAACTATGTCTGCAGAGAAATTTATACTCAAGGCATTTTCCAGCCTTTTATAGTTTCCTGGAATGTAGACAAATTATATCTTCCAGTTTGCTTCTGTATCTACTCCCTACTGCAATGAAACTTGGTGAATAAAGTTCAGCATCAGCAAGAGTAATTACATATTGTGAGTAAAAAAAAAGAAACGTGCTAAGAGGACATAGCCTCTTTAAAATCAAAAGGCGAACGAGTCTTACTGTAAAGACCCTATGCCAAGTTTCGCATTCTGTTTCTTAAATGAAAATGGGGAATCATTTCCTGTGGGAACAATAAACCTTTAGGATTCAGACATGTGATAATTTTTCAAATAAAGAATAATATGTACACTTTTTGGTGTGAAGGTCTGAATGTTTCCCCGCGGTTGCATGATTACAAAGCCGATGCGGAGGGAATAATGTAAGTATTATTCATTGCAAGTTTATATATATATATATATATATATATATATATATATATATATATATATATATAGGCCTATACATTCTCAAAAGGATAGAGCCACACGTTAATAAAAAAGAAGTGTACATCAAAAGATAATGTACAAAGAAAATTATATTATGCGTATCAAGGCGCAAACAGCTATCGGTTTGTTCTCGTATCATGGCAACCGTAATCATTTCAGGCATAAGCAATGGGTAAGAAATGTAACTGGCTGGATGATTGAATGTTTGTCTGACACAGGCGGGATCGAACTGAAAATGCACTGGCAAATGACAACGTTTGCAGTTGGATATGCAGCTGTTGTGTGTAAACCAACATACTGATGCTGATGACGATGCGTCGATTGTAAAGCTATACACATGTTAATGAGTGCAATATGCACAGTTGATTGTATATATTGGTATTGGGTTATGTTTTTAACCTACTAGGTGGCGGCACAAGGTACAGACTTCACGCCATCCCTCAAATATTTTATTCTGTATGCCTTTTTGTAATACTGTCGAGGAAAATAAATCATTGAATATGAGTATATATATGATACAAATCAGTCGGTGGCTGGGTCATGTGATTGAGCACGCTGAATTTAGGCATAAGCTGCAAAATTAAGATAGTGTCAAATCTGGAAAAGTGATTTCACTTTAAGGCCAAATATCGCAGAAACATGCATCCCTGACATAAATCTATCTTATCAATTGGCAGCAAATATAGACGATTCTCTTTGCATGAAAGATAGAACTAACAATTCAAATTGTTGTAAAAACACAAGCGTTTTAGGTAACATGTTGTTTTTGTAAAGATTTGGTATTTACCATAAAATATTCAAGATAAAATCATAAAATTTGTGCTTTAATATTCAAAACACATTTATCTGCAACATTTTGTCAGGAATGTTTCATAACTGTATCTCTTAATGTGCAACGGTGATGCAAAAATTTGTGACATTTGTGAAATTCTTAAAGTTTGTGAACTCTTCATTTTTGACATGTATCTTAAAAAAGAACTGATATTTTCTTAGAAAATCTTTGATACTGTTTTGTTCTAAACAATTTTTACAGTAAATCAGATTTTATTTGATTAAAGTCATAGAACTTGTCGTAGAGAAATATTCATGTTCAACGGACATTTTAGAGCTGATACCTATTGTCAATAATCAAGATCGAAAGCTTAACATGGTCCATTGGCTACATGTTGACATTGGAAGTATTCTGATAATTTCCCCAGATTGTGTTTTGAAGCAAAGTACTAAATCACTTTAACAAAAAATATAGACTCATTTAAACGTGGATTTCAAAGCAGGTAAAGCCTTTTTTATCACTTTTCATAGCACAGGTGTTGGCGTATACTTTGCAACCTAATTGTGAGGTAGAGGAAACGAAAGACTCAAGGAAAATCACGGTGCACAGTCAGAGTGGTGGCAATGCTTACGATTTGTTTCCCAGGCCAAGAATCGAACCAGGGTCGCAGAGGTGAAAGGCGATCGTGTTACCTGTCAGCCAATCACTCACTCTAGACCAAATTTACAGGATTCGGAAGCTTAGCACATTTGCTCGAGAGGTCCTGAATATATTTTTTTTAGTGCTAACAAACCTGATGAAATAGCCGTATGTTTTCCATGTACAGTATACTGCAGCACACTTCCAGCTTCACACAGGAAGTGCAGTGCAATTCAGTGCACTTGCGCACTATGTCCGAGCCAATAAAACCTATTGACCAGGAATGTGCCATCAAGCAAAGTCTTACATACAGATTCCAGCAAAGCCGTTTTCTATTGACATGATTTACACGTATATTTCTAATATATTTCTCACCAATGATCTGTTAAAATTTGTTAGTTAGGAGCCAGGAGGAAGTGGAATTAATATAGTCAGCTTACCTTAAAATATTCAAATGACCTGTCTGTCAGCTGAGCCTATAGGATGGTCCTTCGTCCGTCCGTTCACAATTCACATTTTCAATTTCTTCTTCAAGACAGTCAGCCATATTTACTTCAAACTTGGTGGGGATGTATCTTGGTTGGATCTCTACCAAGTTTGTTCAAATAGTCACGCTCTACTCATGTCTGCATTTTTTATGAATTTTTTATTCTTTCTTGGAGGCAATTTGAAAAAAAAAAAAAAAACCTTCCTCTCCGAAACCGCTCACCCAATAGGGGTGATCTGGGTTGGTTTAATTTCTTGACATACATTCTTTTGTTCCCATGATGCATGTTTGTGACACCTAGCAACCCATGGCATTTGAGGTCAGGTTGGTCAGCAAAGCCAATTTCATTACAGTGAACCTAAAAGTTTTACCCTGTGTGAGGGCGATTTTTGGAATTATAATCTTCTAATCTACCTGAAGTACATCTTTCAAATACACCCAGGTGTGATAAAATGAAATTTTAATGCTTATTTGGCAATTTTAACCTGAGGTTAAATTATATCTGCTAATTCCCTGTGTTAGTCTATGGAGAAAAAGTGAAGGTCATGGAAAGTGGCCACATGATGTAGGCAGTCAACCATGAACAGGATGGGCATCACCACCTTCAGGCGAATTTAGAATTAACCCAGATATAGACTACTGATATGACACAGGGACACCCCCAGGGATTCCTAGCTCTTATTTGTTTATCAGGTAGCGCTGCAATTTTTTTGAAAATAATTTTGTGATTTTTTTTTTCACTACTTTTGACTTCTTTTCCAGAACCGTCACTCAAATTAGGCAGAAACTTATGTTTCTTGTGGAAGGTTCAAACAAACTTATTCACTAGATGGCACTGCTGTGGATTTCTGATTTTTAACGATTTTTTTTTTGAAATCGGGTACTTATCGGTGTTAATGTATCTTTCCTATTGATTCATATGAAAGTCAAGGTTTAATGCTAATTCACATTTTCGACTTCTTCAAAACCATCAAACCAGATTGACTTCAAACGCGGTAGCAATGTACCATGGGTGGGTCTCTATCAAGTTGTTCAAATATGTTCTTTTTGGGGAAAAATCTTAAAAAATCGTCTTCTCGGAAACCGCTCGCCTAATTGCTTTGGTATTATACAGGAACACTCCTAGGGACTCCTGGTTCTTAATTTGTTTACCAGGCGGCGTTGCAATATTTTTGTCTAATTGTTTGTAATTTTTGTGTGTTTCTCTATTTTCTGCAGAGCCGTCACACAAATCAAACTGAAACTTTGTGGATATGTTTGTCGTGGAAGGGTCATGCAAATTTGTTCTCTAGGTAGCACTGGTTTTAATTTAAAATTCGGTGGTTATTGGCAAATTCACCTTTCCTACTGATTACTATGTAAGTCAATGGGCATTCTATTGCCCCTTTGAACTTCTGTAAAGACACTGTCAGTCAGATTGACTTTAAAGTTGGTGGCAATGTACCTTAGGTGAGTCTCTACCAAGTTTGTGCGAATAGTCATGCTCCAGTGATTTTTATTATATTTTATGATTTTTGCTGGAAAATCGTAAAAAAAGCATAATAGGAAAGTTGAACACGGGAATTTCTTGTAATGGTTATAACTTAAATAATTTTGGCCAGATTTGTGTCAAACCTGGTAAGGATGTACTTTTACAATGTCTACATATTTTGAGCAAGTGGGCATGCTCCAGTGATTTTTGGATCTTTACATCATTCCCAAGGAGACAGGACTTCTGACATGGAAGTTACTGTCCACTTGATAACTTGAGATCTGTTTGGAGTAAGGACCTTGATGTTGTGCGTGTTAATGTTTCTCTGTGAAGGTCATGCTTCGACAGTATATGTACATGAGTGACCTTGACCTCATTTCTGGGATCCCAGTGCAACATACATGAGTTTTACTCTTCGCTGTTACTTGAGAACTACTTGAACTGGGAGCTTGATGTTGCACATGTTAGTGTTCTTCTTTAATAAAGGTCAGACTTACTCAGTACATGGGTGAAGTTGATCCTATCCCAAGTTCACAAGGCCACAAGTGTGATGAATCTCTAAGTTAGCTGAGCATGCGCTGTTCACACAGCCCCCTGTTTATACTCAAAATATGAAAGTTTTAATTGTAATTTTTAAAAACAGTAAGATTTAATGAATGAACCATTTCAAAAGATCTGTTGTTGGTTTTACATTTATCTTTTTTCCCTTAAAATATATAGCTTTTATCGATTCAAATAAAAATGTAGAATACACAATATAATATTCAACAGAAACTAGCACTTTCTAATTTTATTGTTGTAAAGTGTATTAGCCCCTTAAACAAGAGACATGAAGCGTGTAGGTCTCTGGTCCGAGCCCACTGGGATCGCAGAATTTACTAGACAGCAACGCTGAAGTCGGCTCAACTGAAAATCCAGCTTTTAGAGACATGTATCAAGCAACGAGAAGTTTGCTTCCTGGTGTTCAAGTTGTTTCAAACACACACAGTTACGCAGTCACGGTATCTGTACTTGGAGTGTTCTGGGACTCCGTTATTCTCTTCAAAATATTTAACGAAACGTTACATAAATGTACAGAAAATTCGGGATGACCACACTGTTCTCTTTATGATGCACTAAAAATGTAACCAAAATGATTAGAATTAAAATAAATAAATAAATGAATAAATAAATAAATAAATAAATAAATAAAGGAATGAATGAATGAATGTATGAATAAATGAATAAATAAGTAAGTATGTAAGTAAGTAAATACATAAATAAATAAATAAATAAATAAATAAATAAATAAATAAATAAATAAATAAATAAATAAATAAACAAACAAATAAATAAATAAATAAGGGAGAAAACCCCCTTCCCTGAAAAAAAAATCGATTTTTTAAATATGTTTAATGAACACTGATCCTTGTGTGTCCAGTAACTGGATTACCATAAATTTGCTTGGTTGAGTGTTTTATTTGTTTTTCTTGGTTAATGCTCATGCCGCACTTCCACGCACACACAAAAATTATAATGATAATAATAATAATAAAAAAAAAAAAAAAAAAAGTGGACCACGACGACCACCGGGCAACCTGTGTGGATATTAGTAACGGCTTTATTTGGGGCGATCTCAACAACCAGACCCTGTCGGATAACAATGTAGGTTTGGTCAACATGATTCAGAGCAGCGATTCAAACAGTTGATGTTATCGAACCAAAGAGTCTGAATTTACAGTAGATTGATCATCTTGTTTACTTGCCAAACGCTATCAGCTGCTCGACATTCTCTAAGCAACCATGAAGACCTTTTGACCCAGTCATGACCGCGCTACGTGGAAATACATCGGAGCCAATTACAATACACGTAAGATAACAAGTACAATATGTGACATGACAGGACAATATGTACAAATGCAGCAGGCATATTTACAATTTCAAAATTACAGAGTGAACATATTCCAATTATTATTATTATTATTATTATTATTATTATTATTATTATTATTATTATTATTATTATTGTTATTCCTATTCTTATTGTTGTTGTTATTATTATTATCATTATTATTGTTTTTCTTATTCTTATTGTTGTTGTTGTTATTATCATTATTATTATTATTATTATCATTATTATTGTTATTCTTATTCTTATTGTTGTTATTATTATTATTATTATTATTATTATTATTATTATTATTATTATTATTATTTTTATTATTCTTATTCTTATTCTTATTGTTGTTGTTGTTGTTGTTGTTGTTGTTATTATTATTATTATTATTATTATTATTATTTCTTTCTTAGTAATGCTTTATTCACATGTCATTATATTTTAAGATTCAAATGAAGAAAAAAAAATGTCCCAGCAGAGCAAAGGTAGCATGGACCTCAAAGAGCACATAAATATCCTACAGCTACACTACATTCAGCATGAGTGAGCGCATGATACAACTACCCGTCTCTAATCCGACAAGTTCTCGTATCACTGAACCCGTGCACAACTCTTACCGTTACCGTGCTTTGTGGCAAATACATAAAGTCACTGCTGCTCATATCTGAAATACATAGTAAGGAAATCACACCTGCGTAATCCATACCTTGACAATACATAATTTTAAGAGTAACATACAGTGGACCTGATACTATCAAATGCGATTCACAATCTTATTATTTTTATGGTACAGTTTGAAGACGAATTTCAAGAACATTTTGCGAAGTAGGCATTTAATATCTAAGTCATCACAAATTAGATGCACAAGTCACTGTGACCTGTGTATGGAAGTTTCTTAATTATTCTACTCGCTTCTACCAGCACGGAAGAACGTGCCAAAACTTTGACCTGCGAAATCCCATAACTGGCTTCCATGCAAACACTTACGGAATGTCTCAAACAGTTTATAGTTGTAGTGGAATAAACGTGCCTAAAACGTAAATTGATCCAAGTTAACTTCAGTTAAAACTTCGAATATGTTGTATATTTTGCGTGTTCACATGTGTGCCAATGTGTACCCCTAAATATTTGTGAGAGGTACATTCTTGAATCTGTACGCCATTCATGTATGATTTGGATGTACACGAGCGATTTAATTTGCGAAAAGAAATCACTGTGGACTTACTCTGATGGAACAGCACATTGTATTCGTCAGAGTATATTGAACAAGTAGTTAAAAACTTAGTCACCGATGTGAGAGTAGGAGCAATGAGAGTTGCACCATTTGCATGTGCAGCTGCCCCGATAAATCTATTTCCAACGTGACATCTCAATCTAGACGCTCTTAATTTTGAAAAAGGTTTGTCAAGATGCACACAGAAAAAGATTGGTGAAGAATGACGCCTTTTTGTACACTATTCAAACAAGTAAATAGTGTAAACTTAGAATTACGCCATGCTACTCTCACCTTTTGGTTCACATACATATTCAAGATTGATCGACATTTAAGTGGCCTTTGATCAGCAGCAATGAAAGCAACTGTTTGTATCTGACTGTGTCAAATGCTTCAGTCGCATCTAAAAGCACCAACTGGACATCAGTACCTCTTTGTTGGTAATAATGTATATATTCTGATACAACAAAGGATCAGTGTGGATCAATCAGGTTTGAAACCAAATTGCAAATTCGTTGTTTCAGGTATGCCTTGGTTGTCAATCAATATAACCCAGTCTAATAGTTTGACCAACACATTACTTTCGACAGTATCTCGGTAGATTCTAGTCATTTAGATATTTTCTTTTGTTTTGGGGGTATGCGATGAATCGTGATATTGAGTAAGCCATCATGAGGACAGCCATGCTTCACCATGGAGTTAAAAAATAATGACAGGTGAACACATAGTATGCTATTCACATGAGTAATGTGATCAGCATTGTGTCCTATATTTCGATATTGTTTTTATTTATTTTATTTTTCCCGGTTTAAGAAATATGACAGCGTATATTCAAAGCACACTCTGAAGGAAATAATTTTGTTCTCATGGCGAATCTGCAAATAACAATCCTGGAGGGAAAAAAAAAAAAAAAAAAAAAAAAAAAAAAAGCCCAGAACTACAGTGAATCCATTTTAGAAATATTTTGAATCCATTTTAGAAATATTTTGTATATTTTCCAGAGCTCATCCTAACAAACATAAAATGCATAAACACGCAAAAAAAAACTTGCGTTTCACTGCAATTAGGTTTTTACATTTCAGTAGCCTATGTAGGCCTAATAATGTGTTGGGGTGATGTATTTCCCCTCAAATTTGGGTATCTGATTATAAGTATTAATCATAATAGTTGAATATATCTATCCTGGATAGCTCTACTACAGCTGTTTCCCCAGGGCCCCAATATACAAGACGTTAGCCCATTAGCCCGGGCCGGAGAACATGGAGAAACGAAGCTACATGACCTTCGCCTTCTTCGAAGGTGTGTGTGTGGGGGGGGGGGAGCGTATAAATAGGGCTATGAGAACTCAGCAGGTGTTGGGTGGAGCGCTTACAACGGAACGCTGTCTGTGAGCTTCCCATAGAAGGTGTACTTTAGGCTGTCTCAGCAGTACATGGTGTTCATGGTTGAAAAAAATAACTGCTTCGTCCGCTTTTACGGGTTTAACCGGTCCCACATATTATAAGCCTAAAGATGAATTCACAACCCTTTGTAAACTTACATTTTACTTATCTGTCAAGATTATTCACACTTGACATAAAACTTTATTTAAAAACAATGAGTCATGGAAATACTGCCTCTTCTCTATTTTCACTGGAAATTCGTTGAATATTCTTCCGGACATCCAGTGGGAATTATCAGAAAAAACACACAACTTTTAAAATGATCTTCGGACAAATAGACCTTCGGACCAATCGGCTTTTGGACAAATGGACCCTTGTACCAATGGGCCTTCGGACTGTCGCCACGGTACGGACTAGGTGTGAAATGGATGGGAGTTGTGACGCATGTCTGCGTTTTCCTGTCTTTCGTCTGAAATGTGTGCACCGTTTTCAGACTATCCATAGGAAATATGCTGAAGAGTAGCATTAAAATACAAACCTCGAAGAAAATCTGTATGCTCACAGCATACACTCCACTCGATATGATATCGTCTGTGGCCTGTGTGTTGGCTGCCACGTTTCAGATCTACGCACTTGTGAACTTTATATGGGGATGTATCCGAGTATACGAAGCCAAAAAGACCTGATTTCTAGAAGAGGGGACAAATGGCTGCAAAGTGCCTCTGCACATTGCTTTTTATTGGTCGATCCGTCATGTAGAAGAAAAATATGTCTGTGAGTGATCTGTCCCGTTACTGCCCTATCCCAGTCATGAAGTTTCGGTTTTGTGTCGCGATCGTTTTATTGCAGAACTTCATGTATGAACCAAAACCGAGTAAAGCACGGCAATGTTTATGGTCCTCTTTTACCACAAATAAGGCCCGAATCTGGAGGAACACGTGAAATAGGCTTGGCGTGTACTTCTGACAACCTTGTATCCCCGCATTCAAGACAATGCCCTACCCCTTTCTCATTTTTGGGGGAAATTAAAAACTTTTGTGTCTGTAAAACAGGTTTACTTTGCGTTATTGTTAAATGGCGATTGAAGTGCGTGTTGCACTATCAAAATGATAGGCAAACACGTTTCACCTATTCGTAGAAACTGTAACATCATTGCTTTGGTCATGGTGTATTCTGTTGGTCTCACAGATATTGGTGTCTGATCAAAGACTGCTCTAGGAAACCAATAGATCACTTTATGCATATGTGACAATGCACAGTGTTTTTCTTTCTTTTTTTTATTTTCATACGGCGGGCGTTTTTATTTGCCGTAAATCGCACACAGGCAATTTTCATTTGCCGTACGCCGTACGATGCAATGGCGTACATCGTCCAGGGGTAAAATTGTTAATCATCAAACACACAACTTTGGCTAAAAAAAAATTTCAGCATTAGCCAAGTTGGCTTAAAAGTAAAAATTCCTAGCGCTAGCCCAGCATATATATACATACAAAATTTGCAGAACTAGCTGCAAAAGCCCCAAGGAAAGTTCAACACAGCTTAGAGCTTAAACAAAAGGTATGAAGCGCTGAGGTCTCTGGTCTGATCCCACTGGAATAGCAGAATTCTCAAGACTGCATCGTTGAAGTCAGCTTACTTGAAAGTGTAGCTATTAGAGACATGTTTCAAGCAACGAGAAGTTTGCTTGTGTGTTCAAGTTGTTCCAAACATACACCTTAAACAGGTATAGCAGTGATGGTAACTGCACTCAGTTTTCTGGGACCTCGTTATTATTTTCATAATATTTAACGAAACGTTATATGACTGTACATGACCACGCTGTCCTCTTTATGATGCACAACAAATACAACCCAAATGATTAAAAAAATAAATGAATAAATAAATAGATAAATAAATAAATGAATAAATAAATAGATAAATAGATAAATAAATAAATAAATAAATAAATAAATAAATAAATAAATGAGGGAGTGCCCCCCCCCCCCAAACAACGGAGCATTTAAATATATTTAATGCAAACTGAAGCTTCTGTGTCCAGTAACTCTATTACCATTATTTGTTTGGTTGGGTACTTTGTTTGTTTGTTTGTTTTCTTGTTTAATGCTGATGTCGCACTTCCATACAAAAAACGAGCACGACCGGGTTACTTGTGTTGACAGTAGTAACTGCTTTATTTGGGGCGATCTCAACAACCAGACCCTGTCGGATAATACTGTAATACACACCGTCAACATGATTCAGAGCAGTAAATTCAAACAGTTGATATTATCAAACCAAAGGGTCTGAATGTACAGTGGATTGGCCATCATGTTTACCTACCAATCGGTATCAGCTGCTCGACATTCTCTGAGCAACCGCGGAGACCTGTTGACCCAGTCATGACCGCGCTACGTGGAAATACATCGGAGCTGAATGGGCGTAAAAGTTCATGTTTTATAAGCCGACCAAATGACTGTACGTGTTTGAATGTGGTTACCTGCATAGCTAAAAGTATTGAAGGATTCTTTTGCCAAAACTCTGACTACTTGGGATACATATTGACGGGAAGTATGCAAACAGATGATTCTTATAACTTCATAAAACATTAAACAGAGACAATGCAAAATCAACTGTCATACAAATTATGCTCTTCAACAAAAATTAAAGAAACAAGGTCACAGTATCAAATATTGTAATGCCGTGAGAAATTTGTTCCACCCTTTCTCTTTTTCGTGTGTGCTTCTTTTTGGTCGACATTTTTTTATTTGCTTCACACACACACACACACACACACACACACACACACACACACACACACACACACACACACATACACACACATACACACATATATATATATATATATGTGTGTGTATATATATATATATGTGTGTATGTGTGTGTGTGTGTGTGTGCGCGCGCCATAAACATGGAACACCAGAAGACTTTGAATTATGAATATATATGAATATGAGTGTTTATTATGACAGTTAATAACACTAGGCAAAGTATAAATAAAAATCCCAAGGATATCGATTTGTTGGTGTTAAACTATATTCCGTGACTTGTTTTAGGTTCGTCAATATAATCAAGTGACATCCGGTGTGGTTAATATCCGGAGGTATACATCTGAGGGTTTCATGCATGACAAATGTTGAAAATGATATAAATTTGAATTCACGAAATAAATGATCTAGTCACAACTCCTGAAATATATATAGATATATATATATATATATATAGACATTGGACAGTAGTTAGTGTTTCCTGGAACAACTGCTCATGCGATTTGCATTGAGAATTATGTTACTGATTTATGATAGCAATATAGCTTTTTGTGCAATCAACGTACAGAATTGTTTCGAACCGTTCATTACAAGCCTATAGAAGTGGTAAACGTGTACACTCCAGGCACCAAACTCCATTCAAAACTTTAAATTATAGTGAATTGACAAGGTTTATACAAACATATATACGAACTAACAAATATTATAAGACGAATGAAGAGAAGCTTTCATCATCATCATCGTCATCATCATCATCATCATCATCATCATCATCATCATCATAATTATTATTATCATCATTATTATTATTATTATTATTATTATTATTATTATTATTATTATTATTATTATTATTATTATTTTATTTTTTAATAGAATACTTGGTGTAACAGCTGAGAACTACGGCCACAAAATTCAAATGTTTGGCTCATATCTGCACACAAGTGATGCCGATACATTGACTGCTGTTTGCAGTTCACTTCGCTGCCTAATAATCGCATGGCTTATAAAGTGCCAAGAGTATTACCTGTTTACACTTGAATTATATCATACAAATATTGGCGCTGTGATATTCCGATACTGTTTCTGTGCTTTGATGAACGTTAATATTCAAAGCTTTGGTCGTTTGGGTTGAGCACTTCCAGCAAAAATACAAAAACAGTTGTCACGCATGCGCAATGACTACAAATAATCTGTCCGTAACATGGCTCTTGTGAAACTAAAATTTCCTGATTTAATGGTTGACCAGCATCACTTTCCCTGGATGCAAGTGAAGATTCTGATTGAAAACTCACGATACTTAACGTTTGTTTAACAAAGCTTGTCATGAATATGATTTACTTTCACACTTTAGGCGAAATATGAACAGCACTATTGAAATTAGAGGGAAGCCCCCATGAAAAAGAACCCCCGACATCGCAGATTTTACATGTTGTATTGGGCAATGGTAAGGCTCCTGGGCTCTGTCGATTTCCATGTATATACGGTAAAAATGAAGGGACCAGGTCTTATCCTGGCAATCTAAATACTTATCAAACGTATTTGTTTACTTTTTTGTTCAGTTACATGCATAATTGATATTGCAGGTATCATTTCGTATTGATGTATCTTTCATGCTTTTGTGTGTGTACTTGACAGATTGTGGAACGATTTAGAATAAGTCGGGGTAGGTAATGGATTTTTGCATCCCTAATAATTATTTTACGTTATCTGAACACATTCACATGTATCGTGATTTCGTTCAACGATATATGGAAATATCAGGTGCATGAAAACGGCTTGCACTATGTATAAAACGTTTAACTGTTGCCTATTTACCGGGGTGGTGACGCCCTTGTAGGGCTGGATATTTACTAACAATGTCGCCTCACACGCCACGATATATGTTTGATATGACAAGATTAACAAGAATACGTTATCGTTCTTCGGTAGACAATGGTCCTAAGTAATACCTGTATAATACAGCGTTTATAATTGCCCACACTCGTGCCATTTTACCTTGATCCTTATGATACGACATGATTTAAAAAATTCTTGACACATGGAATAGTGCATATTCCCAGATGATACGATATCGCAAGATACTTTGTCGTTTTGTGCACGGTCTTGGAATATCTTAGAAAAAAATGTGCCATGTGAAACGGCCTTTACACATAGTATTTCGGAATATTGAACCTTCCGAACACTACGCCTTCGAAACATTGGACCTTTGAAAAACTAGAACATCTACTAATTTACGAAACTGCGAACCTTCGTATCTCTGGACGTTGATCAGGACTCTACCCCTTCGAAACTATGCACGTTTGGAACATACATCCTGCGAAATGATGAAGCTTCGTAACAATGAGCTGTCCCCGCGCGGGAGTTCACAGTGGCAGAGCAAACTGCCGGTGTGGTGCCTATTGATAGAAGGTTGTGTTGATCTGTAAGATGCTCCCCCCCCGCAATAATATCTTATCAATTCAAATCTATTTCAAAAAGAACAAGACCAGCTATTGTCAAATTCCACAAAGTTTTAGAAGGCTAGGAAGTACATTGTTATTCTCAGTTAACCTTTGGAGAAATGGAGGCTTTGATTTGAAGGGACCTGACAGGAAATATGAGACAAAATACAAGGAACTAGAACAGGTACTTCAAAGAAAAAAGACAAATTGAGACATTATGAGAAATGAAGTTATTATAGAACTTGATTCTCTGAAATATTACTTTGAGAATGTGGGAGAATCTGTATGTACGTGTGCGCTAGGTTTCCTGTTTCTGTAAAGCAACGTGTTTCTCGCATAAAGGTTTTATATCTAGTTTGCCATCTTAAAAGATTCCGTCCACTTGGTTGAGCATTTCTTTAAAACAGAATAACATTGGCTGAAATACTTTGAAAAAAAATCTTTAACACACCAGAATCGTTCCCATAAAGCTCAACTATTTTGCAAGTATTCAGCATTTTTCTAAACCAACGAATAATGTCTTGAAAGCTGAGTAATTTCATCTCTCAATACTATATCCGAGTGCCACACCTGCAATTTTGCCATCTTTTGGCCCAGTTTATTACAGTGGATGCCCTTCCGAATTTCTCAGATGCCTAATCCACACCGGTTCGGATTGTTCCACACTTACTTTTAATCCAAAGGTTTTTGAAACATACGGTATATATTTGCAGCAGGTGGTGCGCCGATTGGGCATTTTGACAGACGCGGTTATATCATTAGCATACAGACTTTCCATTTGTGCAGCTAACAGTTCTTCGGCTAAAATAGACGGAAATTGCGACAGTGGATCTCCCTGCCTCACTCCTCTCTTAGCTGTACGATATCTTGTTGAATGGCCTACATTCAATACAAAGCTCTCAATATTTTCATGCATTACTTTTTATTCATTATAAATGTGTCTCTGAAATCAAATGTTTGTAAACCATGGTATATAGATATATCTATTCTAACAAATCAAACGATTTTGCAAAATGACAACATTATTCCTTTGGAGAATTCTAGTATTCTACAAATACTCTGGCGGCTCCGTGACGTGTCTATTTGTAGCAATTTTCAAAATAGATCTACTTAGCGTGTATTAAAAAGTCTGCAAACATCTGTGATACTGTGGTCATTTGTAATATCTGGCTGCAAAACTGCAATATATATATATATATATATATATATATATATATATATATATATATATATATATATATATATATATATATTGAAGTATCAATTAATATCGTGTCATTTAAAATCCATTTCAAGGAGAATGTTTGCTTAAACGGTCTATCATATATTCACTAAATAGCAAGACCTACCTTTTGGTGGTAAAATAATTCACTTTCATTAGTTTCCTTTATACTACAACGAGGTTTACTGTGTCTTTAAGACGACACCAACATGTGTTTAAGTTTTAAACATGAACAGTTCTCTGTTTCTTTAAATGTGTATGTTTTATGGCAGTTAACGGCATACATCTCACGCATGAATACTTAGACATATTTGTACACTCATATGTACTTTGTCACTGCACACAGCAAATCATTTGTAACTTGAGGTACAGCCGAAAAGCCCATATGTAAGAGATCCTTAGACAAGGCAAAATACCATACTCAAAACAAAGAAAATAAATAACCACTGAGGCAGTTATAGTTTCACTTAACAGTACCCCCTATTATTCCCTTTCCAATTTCATTGTATGGCATGGTCTTGTAAAATTGATTGACAAGATTGGCCCTTTTTCTATTAATTATGGACATGATTACTCGAACCATAACCACATGGAGTTGGCCGAAAGGGCCTACTTATTTTTTCGTAGAAAGTCATTTGTCAATTGAAGAGAAGCAGACTGGTACACATGAAATGCGGTGGCCCTTGGAATGGTTACCAGTGATATCTGATGTCGGCAAAGTGTAAATTACTCAATTCAACGCAAAAGCATGTATTTTGCGGCTACATAGACCAGATCCTTCGGTCTTATGCGGATCACTTTGTATCTTTAAATCAATGCTCAGTTGGTGAAAGCTGTTCACATATATTGTTTTATACAAAAAGTCATCAGTTCTCATTTGGATCAAATATCTGTGAACACAGTACATGTGTCTATAGATCACCCCCTCTCTTTGGGAAAACAAAGATCATTGCATTACAATGCACCTGGAGATACAGAAAATCATGCCTAAATTGATATTTAGTAAAACAACATTAGGCTAGTTTGGAATAACCAAAGTGAGACCAGGCTCAAAATATAACATACACAGTTTGCCTCTGACCCTGGTATTGACCTCTGACCTTGAAACGTACCTCTGAACCTGACAGTGGAGTACGACCGTGACATTGACCTCTAACCTTGACATTGACGTCACATCTAGATATAGACCTCTGACCTTATCTTAGTACATTATTGTCTGTGGGCATAATGATGGTCAGGATATCGCACAGTGCAGCCTACAATTTTAATTTCCCTAAATTGTATAATTCACAACTTGTCAAGTCTGTAGCAATATGCAGAACTTTCAAATCGGTGCTATGCCCATGCAAAATTGCATGTTTCTGGGCAAAGCATTGTCCAAGTTTAAGCCACTACAAATGTCGAGTGGAAGGAAGGAAGGGAGAGAGAAAGAAAGGAAAAGAATGAAAGAAAGTAAGAAAAAAATGCGTGTATCGACACACACGCATAATTAACAACTTTATTCTCAACAAAGGCATTATACTTGGAGGACTCATATAGTGCCATTGCGCCACAATTTAGGTCTCGGACCAATAACCTCTGAAGACAAGGTCAACTGATTGACAATCTATGATCGAGTACTGAAGATCCCGCTTCTGTCAATTGGGTGTTAATATCAAAGCAATAAAGTATTCTAAGGTAAGTCCCATCATAATTGAGGGTATGGAAAAAACCTATCAGCTTTTGAAAGACATTGTTGCAATACAAATATTAAAATTCATAGACAGATTATATATATATATATATATATATATATATATATATATATATATATATATATATATATATATATATATATATATATATATATATATATATATAATATGTGTGTGTGTGTTCGAAGCCAAAGCTGTATTAAAGCATATGGCAGACTAGAAACAATCACATGTGTCCTATCATCACCATGTATTAGAGAACTTAGTCAAGATGTGTATCCACACTCTTCACTGCACCTTTCAGGCCGAGACATTCTCTTCCATCTCTGTAATATAAGGTCTTTTTTAGTGGTATGTGCGTCGTTCATGCATGCATATCGGCCAATCCTTTCTCTTTTTGCAGATACAATCGCTGGCATATCAGCAATATTTTAAAATCAATTGGAAATTATAAATTTTTACAAATAGGAGGAGGGGATTGTCCTTCCCCCATGTTGTTTGTCCCACATTGATCTTGTGCGACGATAATTTTACATGCGCCGGTGGCACGAACAGATGATGCGCGGGAGGGAAGGACTTGGTTCAGACTGACAGAGACATGCAGTGCTAAGGAACGTTCGGTGACACTGCAAGGTAATTGTAAATCACTTTTAAGAAGCGGCTGGTATCGTCGTCTCGCGTTGTATCTACTGTTGTTTGCATTTGTTATTGTGATACCGGTTCATTATACAGCTTTTAAAAAAATATTACAGAACCCTAACCCTAAACAGTTTTCCAGGTTCAAGCCTACGAAACCCTTCAACGCACGTCTGCGGTGATAGAGCAAATTTGTATAGTTTTTCACCTGATTGTATATTTTAACTCTGTGTTTTTGTAACAGATATGTTATGGGCTTTGTGTGGAAATATTCATCCAAATCCTGGGCCATTAAATACAAATTTTCTTAATATCTTCCATGTGAATGTAAATAACAGCAAATAATGAGATTGACGAAACTAAAACTTTATGTTTACATCTTGAAGTTGATTTGATCTGCCTAAATGAAACAAAGATAAATTCGGATGTCCTGGATGCTGATATATTATTACCTGGGTTGAAGCCTCATGTTCGACTTGATCGAAACAGACGGGGGGAAGAGTGGTAATCTACGTAAGTGAACACATACAGGCTAAAGTTAAAATGAAGACCTTTGTAATCAGGTATGTGAATGCTTTTGGGTTCAATTAAATTTACACGGGAGTAAAATTCTTGTTGCTTCATACGAGTCCACCTAGTCAAGTTTTAACAGTGTCGTTATTCTTTGACAAGTTTTCAGGACTCTGTGGCAAGGGCTTTGGTAGGAAGCCTGCAGACTATTATTATTATTATTATTATTATTATTATTATTATTATTATTATTATTATTATTATTATTATTATTATTATTATTATTATTATTATTATTATTATCATTATTATTATTATTATTATTATTATCATTATTATTATTATTATTATTATTATTATTATTATAATTATTATTATTATTATTATTATTATTATTATTATTATTATTACTATTGTTATTGTTATTGTTGTTCTTCTTCTTCTTCTTCTTCTTCTTCTTCTTCTTCTTCTTCTTCTTCTTCTTCTTCTTCTTCTTCTTCTTCTTCTTCTTCTTCTTCTTCTTATTATTATTATTATTGAGCCTCCGCGGGCACAAAAACTAAAATACAAGCAAGTACATATAAATCATACACTACAATAATTTAACATCGAAGTCATACAGACATACAAAGTAAACCATATACATCTAGATGGTTACATGACTACATGTTGATGATGCAATTAATACATGCAATAAGCCTGTTGCGCTGAAGAAACACAGGGTCCCAAGAGTCCAAGTCTACAGTAGTCTCCCCAGGTGGGCTAAGTCGGCCCGAGAGCAGCGAAACATTGTGCCCTCGAGCTGACACCCCTACCTTATGGGAGAACCACATATCACCAGCAAGAAAAAAGTGTAACACATCGAAATAACTAAAAAGCTTTGGTAAGCAATGACACAAGCAAATGTTCCTCCCGTATGGTTTATAAAATACTCAAGAAACAGTAAAAATCTAAGGGAGTCAACTATACCGTGTTGACAACTTTGCACGGGACTCTGTTTAGGTAAACTATCAAAAGCTAAAAGCACAGGGGAGTTCCTTGCATTAACAATATGATCTAAAAGTGTACCTGGAATAGTCAGGACCGTTCAAAGATACTGTGTTAAAAGATACAGATTCAGGTCACGAGGGTATGAGTTAACCTAAAAAATTCTATGATAAAGAGAGATGGTTCTATCATTTATTGTGGACTTAACTGGCTTTAACATTAAGGGTTTTTCAATAATTGAGTATGATACATGTAGTGTCGTATGCCAATGGCCAGGAACTGTTTGAATAAGCAACCTTGTAATGACTCCATTTTGTTAATACAGGAACGACTTTGATTAACACATTATATACAATACACAAGAGCCGAAGCAGATATTGTATTCCAGAGATGACATTTTGATGGAGTATAGAGGTCTGGATAAACCATACCGACATCTTCCAGGCCATAATATGACGGACTACGACTATGTAAACGCTGATAAACATGAGAGTCACCAGAATCCTTACTAGTGAAAATGGAACCCAGATTCTCAAGCAGATCCACATTTTCTAATGCATGAAGTTCTAGTCGCCATTTAGGGCTAACAGTAAAAGGATTTTGTCCAGAGATAAAACATTCAATTTCAGAGGGATGAAAATAAAAGATCGGCATTGCCCAGCATAGCGGTAACACTCATTGTTATGTCTGTAAGCTTTTGGAGACCAATTACAGTGGGGCTAAATAACGTGATATCATCCGCGTACGCATAAGAGTTTAACTTATGGGAGCCCACATACACAAAAACGCTAGACTCGCCTAATTCAATTAACAAATTCTTGAAGCCCATTTATTTATTAGAGTTGTCAAGCATGCTACTTTAAATTGGTCATATAGTTGATTTTCCATCGTATATAACAGTTTCATATTGCTTATAACAGTTTCATGTTGCTTTATGTATAACACTAAAAATAAACTGGGTTTTTTTTTTGCTTAATTTCATCAGGTTGTGGCAAATGCAGTGCCTGCCATCTCAGATATTCTGGAGCGATTGAAGTTCTGGAGATGACATCGCAGATCATCAACAAACTTCTGGCAGCTCTCAATGAGTGCTCTGAGTATATATATGAGGCCTATCCAGGGTGAGAAAATTCCTATGTGCAAACGCTCAGGGCAAGTGAAAATTGATGCTGGACATACGAAAATTCAGAAAAGTAACATGTAAAAGATAGGGTGACATGCCCCCAGACAAGTACACACATGATGGAATTTTCTTGCCCACCTCTCATATCCTGATGTACAGCACATTTCAAAGTACACTCCATCAAAAGCACAGGTTTATACAGTGGAATAATAATACCTTTCTGTCATGTTACGCTTATGAAGTCGTTTCAGCATACATATGAAATATGTTGACTTTGTATTGAAGTCAAAAGTAGACCCCAACAAGAGTAAGGATTTAAACAGAATGTCTCCTTATAATTTTACACTTATGTAGTAAATATATTGAAAAGATAAGGGGATTATAGTGACTTGAGACTTTACCATGCCTGCTTTATGATGGCCAAAAAGCAGTGCAACACGTTATTTAATTGAAAGCTCATGAATGCTTGTAATTGGCTTAACCTGTTCAGTTGGTGAAAGAACCAACCAGAGGCCAGTTCTTGTTAGACATTGTTCTTACTGTAAATGGCACGTTGGATAGCAAGGTCACCAACCTTGAACCGATTTCTCAATATAACCATGACACAATTTTAATCTGTACGAATTTGTAACTTGAGAAAAATAATGCATCCAAAAATATATTTGGAATTACTACAATGTTGATATGGAAAAACTTCAAAATTCGCTTATTTCGGGTCCATTGGAAGCATTTTTTTGTTGCGGATAATGTAACAGAAATATGTTTGGATATAGCTTAGTTTTTAAAAGAGGTAGTATCCGAATGTATTTCTCATAAAGAGGTAACGATTCGCCTACGGAACAAACCGTTCATGACCGGTGAATTAAGGCTTAAGATAAGACAAAGAAATCGAGCAAACAAGAAAGCAAATAAGTCTGACAATGAAAATGATTGTTCAATCTATCGTCAGATGCCTTATGATGTTATCAAATAAGTCAAAGAGGCCAAAAGTAATTATCATGAACACGTATACAATGTTTTATCAGACAAGTTCATAGAACCCAGAAAAGTGGTGGTCGACCCTTAAAAGTGCCTCTGAGAGGTCTTCATATACATTGACTCAGGGTTGGCAGTTAAATAGAGCTTAATTGTTTGAGGGGTAGGTGTCATCATAAAGTTTGTTTTACATTTCTGGTGCAGGATGTCCATTGTTACAGTCCTTGTTAGGATTTCCCTTGGTTTGTACAGGTGGTTTAGCTGCAACAGTTTTTTTTACTATAACTGGGACTGAATATAATGCCCCAGCTTGTTTCCACTTCAGTTATACACCGGCCAGTGGTTTAACTATGATAAGCTGCCCAGCTAGAAAGGGTACATATTGGTTCAGGGGTAAGTCAAATTGTTCTTATCTGAACCTGTACTATACAAATTTAATAATGAAGGTTTGTTTGACAGGTATTCTTCTTTCATAATGAAGCTCTGCATTTATAAGCAAAACTTCACATATTTAGCTAATTCATCATTTGCCACGTTCATATTTATTCTTTATTATGTGGGTTGTCTTTGCTGAATATTTAGCTTAGACAAACAGCTGCTACTCAGGGAGACATGTACGGGTAAAAGGCTCCGAAACATATTGAGTAGTTACCCGCTGAAGACCCTTTAATCTATTTGGGCTGATACAGCCTATGTCAAAATTTTACGTTGGAACGTGGGCAATATGGACAATAGTAATTCCATATGTATATAGATTAGACAGGGACATGTTAGCTTATGGAGCGTAGAGAGTTCGGACTGCGGATTAGGGTAATGACTACTAGGAAGTGGTTCTGGACAAAAAGACACAAATACAAAGGTACTTTCTTTGTGTGATAATGGTCAGTTTCTATTTGAAACCTTGGATAAAGACAACGCGTTCAACAATTAATTCAGTTCAGAATGGAACCTGGATGATGGTGTCGTAGTTGTCCCTGTCTTGGAGTATAAAACAAACTTAAAAGTCGGTGATTTCGCCACATTGAGTAAAAGGTCTTATCAATTTTACAAACATTATGTAAAGTACAAGTATCAAAGTCAGGTAGTCCTGAACATCTTCTGAAGAAGGTGTTACGTTTGCTAGCGCCCTAAATAGTGTATCCAGAAACAGTTTAATTTGTTATTATCGAGCTCCTATTTTCCTGACAACTGGAAAGAGGCAAATGTTATCAGCCTTTACAAAAAAGAGGAAGTGTTTTTCACTGAAAACTTCAGGTCTGTGTCCCTTCTTTGCTTTACGGCTAAAGTATCCGAGATTGTTGTGTTTAAAAGACTCTACAATTTTCTTACAGACAACAATCTTCTTATGGCCTGCAATTCTGGTCCTGAAAAGATGGGGAGCATCGTTGATAAACTTATTGACATTGCTCATGAAACAGGTTAAGCTTTACATTAGGGACAGGATGTAAGGCTAGTGTTTTTGAATGTATCTTTGACAGGGTATGTAATAAAGGCCTCATTCTTAAGCTTGAACAATACGGTATCTGTGATCCCCTCTTGTCTTGGATCAAGTCTTATCTCTCAAACAGAAAACAGACAGCAGTGTTAGATAGAGCTTCTTCAAACTGGGAAGAATAAAATCTGGTGTTCCCCAAGGAGGTGTCGTGGGGGCGCTTTTGTTCCTGGTATTCATAATTGATTTGATTGACGATATAACATCAAGTATTCTATTATCTACGCAGAATACAGATAGACATAACTATATGTTACGGAACAATTGGAACAGAACTGTGGTACCTTGTCGGACAAATGTTTTTTTCAAAAGATTTATTCTGTCAGCAACGTACCGCATTTGTGGAACCTTTTGCTTTTGAATATACGTACCGCCCAGTCCTTGGTCACTTTTATAAACCATATCAAGTACCTTTTGTTTCCAGCCATACGCAAATCATTTGAAACATGAGGCCAAACAAACTGCTAAACCGATTAAGTGCTGATTTCAGTGGTTTGAATGCCCATTAATTTTTGTACGCATATGTGACACCAAAGAGTGTGCCTGTGGTTACCATGCCGAAAGAACCTTACATTTTTTGTTGCGGTGTAGCTACTTACGTTACACATAGACGTTTAAGCAAGGGTAAATGGTATTATTGTGACGTCTCAAACTTGTCTTTCATTTCATTATCTCTCTAATGTTGATAGATAGACTTTATTTCACCAGGGTTACAAAATTAGCGTGGCGTTAGTTTACATTTTGGCTCTGAAATAAATGTTGACAATATATACACATAAAAAGAAGAATGTCAATAAAATTCAAGGCTTGGGTTTCCAGTAGCTCCTTTTAAACTTTTCCAGTGATAGTTCCAGACGAATAGATCCCGGAAGTTTGTTCCAATTGAAGGGCCCGGAGTAGGAGAAACTATTGCGAAATATATCAATTTTAGGTTTAGGGACATATAGGAGGGATTTGCTGGTTGATCTGGTACTTCGTGTGGAAACGTCACTCGTAAAGACCAATCTATCACGAATATAGGTTGGCGTTTTCCCATGTAAAGCCTTATATGTTAAAATAAATTTGTGGAATTCAAAATTGTCATATAAAGCATTCCATTGTAGTTGTTGGAATAAGGGCTCGGTATGATTTAAGTGAGAAGCAGCAGTGAGTATTCGAGCCGCACGTTTGTTGAAACTTGTACACCTTGTCAAACAGTCCTGCACTACAGTTACCCCATACAATATCACAATACTCAAAATAGGGTTTAACGATAGCATTGAACAGTAGTTTCGTGTATTCTTGGGGTAAAATTGTTCTCAGGTACTTCAGAAGTCCAAGTTTTTGTGCAATCTGTATGCATATTTTGTCAATTTGGGCCTGAAAGGTGAACGCCGAATCAAAAATAACACCAAGCAGTGTAGCTTCATTGACCTGTCGTATACTTGAACCATTAATTGAAACATTGTAACCGTCAATATCGCATTTTGAAAGACGCTGGTGGGTAAAGAATTGATTGACATTTAGGAATGTTCAATACAAGCTTGTTCTGATAGAGCCATTCAGAGACCTTAGCCATATTTCGATTTAGTTTCAAACTTAGTGCTCCAATGTCTTTGACAAGAATAAATTGTGTTTATTTGGTCATGATCAACTTTCTCATGACAGTAATACCCGTATTGTTAATGCAACTATGGACTACATTTCCAATACAAAGCGATTTTTAAAGACCAGTCAGAGTCTGACAATGAAGACAACGATGATGATAATGGTGATACTAATGTTGCTGGCTAGCGACTGTTTTTTGACATGTATGCACATGCACTTGGATGAAAATGTGCCTGTTCTTCTTTTTTCCCTATCTGCACTGTAATTGGGACAAACTGTGTAATTATGTTCGTTCACACACGAGGAGAAGACCTGCATAAGCCTTGGGCTATTTGTCTTATCTTAATTAAAGAAATGAAGTACATGCATATTACAACAACAATGGTTCATATGGAGTCATCACTGTGCCCACGCAATGTAGCACTCAGCAGAGCTGGTTGTTATTGCGATTTGCTCAAAATTTCCCATTCATGCCCATATTTTCTAGTGTTTACTTGATGTAAAAAAGTTACGAACATTTTTGGTGTATAATACAGATATTTATTTTGTAGAACTTTGAATGGAATACAAGGTGGTAGCCCTGTTTGTGTATGTTTTCACAACTTGAATTACCGGCGTGAAACATGAAGCTATATGTGTTTCCCCTTTTCCCGTAAGACACATTCGCTTGCGTCCTCCAGTGGCTCAGTGTGCAACAAGTCCTTGGCTCCCGCACTCCGGCTGTTTGAGCAAGTCACTCTGAGCCACTGGTCCAAATAATCATCACACTCGATTTTTACCGCCAATGTAGGATAAAACAATATGAGGGAAGGACTTCTCCAAGAGTATATCGTCGCATGAGAATTATACTGTCGTAATTGCTTTTGCAACTTTACAGGAGAGCCAAAAAATGTACTGCATTGTACAATTTAATTTGCATAATTCTTAAACACATGTACTGTTTGCAGGATAAGTTTCATATTTCTCCTGTTAGATCATTTGTTATGCTGGAGACCCAGTATAGGCATTATGAAGAGCTAAAGAAGATACAACAATTTGAAAATGGTGTATGTTTTGTGGTATTATCACAGTTTTAAAGGGTTATATCTGTAGGTAAGACTATTTAGCTCACCTTTTCTTCTGTTAGAGATTTTTGGCTTTTTCATGATGTCATACAACATTGCACTCATAGGTAAGTGTGATACATGCAAGTTTACATTATTATATTGAATCAGAATTATAAAGTTGTATATGTTACAGGCAACTGTATAATACCTGGCCTATGGAAAGAAATGTCACCACTTAAAATACTATAAAGTTGTATGTAAATATACAAGAGTGTGATGGCAAATTGTAATTTGGGAAGTAATTAAATTATTCTTTTAAAAGATATATACAATCGGTATTCATTTTCTTCTATGTATTTCATTTCAGGAAATAGTTAAACGTGTAAATATAGAGTCGTATACGCCGGTTACGAGACTATAATATTGCTGATCTTATGAAAGAAGCACACATATTTTAAGTTTATACTGCACTGTGTTGAGATACAACTATGACATGTTAATTTGAAGGTGAAGTACTAACGTGTATTATCCGTTGTTATTTGGTGTGAACGCAATCAAAGAGTAACCATTTAGGGGATTCTTTCGATGAAAGTTTGTAAAAAATTCTCATCTTAGGTCATTTAACCTGGTTTCCACACACTTAGGTGCTTTGCCAGAGTCCCCATTGAAAAATCCATGCGCTTGTAGCCAGTGTTGTACCACGCTTCCTCATTGAGGTCCCCGCCTCCACCCCAGGCTCTGTGACGTGGTACAGTGCTGGTGGTGGCGGTAATACGTCTACGTGAGCATGCGCAATTCAATATCTTACACAAGCGAGGAGGAAACGAAAGGTGGATGGTATGGTGGGAATGTTACTGACCTATGGTGAGTGCTGTTTCTTAACTACAATTTTACGTTGCAAAACGTCATATTAAGGACACAATACCACACCATAATTCACTTAGGCTGCTGTACCATCAGACTTTAGGCAGTAGAAACCTCTTAAGAGTCCAGACCCAAAAAACTCCACCCTTGAGAGCTATAGAATAGAAAACCCAGAGAAGTTTTTTTTAAGAACATGGGTCTTCCAACTGAGAACTACGGCCACAAAATTCAAATGTTTGGCTCTTATCTGCACACAAGTATTACCGATACATTGACTGCTGTTTGCACTTGACTTCGCTTTGCCAAATGATTGCATGGCTTGTAAGGTAAAGATATTGGTTTTAGCTATTCAATTTAGCACCAACACACTGAAACAAAAACCATTCAAACTTTCTGTACAGGCAGAGAATGAGGTGACGTAAGATAGAATGTCAATCTTTCTGTTGATAACATGTATCTATTTTTAAAGGACGAATTACACAATGATTATGTTCATGATTTATTTCAAACCTAATGGAAGGTGGAAATGTACCTACCCCTTGCATATTATATGCACTGATTCAGTTGGCTGATTCTCAACTGACATGGGATTTTTCACATTAACATGTAAGCTTTTTCTGCACGACTAGTGCCTTTTGAAATCCAACAATTGACTCTTTACCTTGCTAAAATATACATTCCTTGGTGTCAGTGTGTGATCCTTCTGTGATACACGTTGAAACTGAAAGACGAGAGTATTTCTATCATTACATGGTTTTGGTATGTGCTTTTACTTAGTCACCACCTAAATTATATGGGCAACATTGGAAAAATCTCGCTTGAATAACTCTTTTGTGATGACTTAAAGACACAGCAAGTCCTTTCAACTGCTAAACTTAGCTGACGACATCAACTGATCAGCGAATACAAAGAAGTCACGAAAGACCAAATATGCTATAACACGAGAGTGTCAACAGTTTGAAAAAAGAAATCGCTGTACTTAATAGGTATGATGCGAAGTAAAAGTTCCGGAATGAAATTCTTTAGGTCGACGATGAGAGAGCATAGAAACACAGTTCTTAACCTCTTTACATCAGCTTTTTCTACCCGTACAGAGCATTTGCTTCACAATCAGAAAAATCTTTAATTCTATTCATGTTATTTTCAGCCCTGTGGTTCGGTTTCTTTGGAATGTCAGCTAAAGTCGCTTCTTCACTTTCACTTTTTGCTTTGTACTCTTCCCAAGCCTGTAGAATTTCTTGATAGAATTGTTGGATCTAAGTTTTAATTCACTTGCCACATGGAGGCTGCAAGCTGCAGAGATACATTTGGAATGGCCGTTATTCATTAGAATTCTTATTTTCCGTCCATCAGTGTTTTCCGGTATACTTTCACCTTCAGTGTACACAGTCAACACATGTTTATTCTGTTGCATAATCCTTTTTTTCCTGAAGGGAATGCAATAAGACTGCCGATAAAAATAATATTTTCGTGTATTTTAAAGGTTACGGTAAATAATGTCTGGCCAATCAAAAACCCAGAAGTATAAAACGAATCGCGTTCAGAAAAGTGGAGCATTTATACATAATTCTTATAACACTGAAAAATGACACAAAATAGTTTATATATACCCCAGGTTTTTTTTTCTATGGGATTTTATGTACATAATTGCATGGAAAGTTTTCATCCCCATCCAATAAACAAGTACTCCCTCCATCACCGCCGCCACCACCACCACAACCACCACCACCACCACAACCACCACCACCTGACCTTAAAACTGACCATGGAACGGTTGGCTCTCGCATGCGTCATGTAGCTGATAATCAAATGCCAAGAGTATAACACTCTTTAAAACTTGATTATATCATACAAATATTGGCGCTGTGATATTCCAATACTGTTTCTGCGTTTTGGTGAACGTTAATATTCAAAGCTTTGGTCGTTTGGATTGAGCACTTGCAGCAAAGATTCAGAAACAATTGTCACGCATGCGCTATAACTACGAATAATCTGTCAGTAACATGGCTCTTGTGAAACTGAGAGGGCCGGATTCAGTGGTTGATCAGCATCACGTTCCCGGGATACAAGTGAAGATTCTGATTAAAAACTCACGACACTTTACGTTTGTTTCACAAAGCTTGTCATGAATTTGATTTACCTTCACACTTTAGGTGATATATGAAAAGTACTATTGCAAATTAGAGGAAAGTCTCTATGAAAAGGAACCCCCAACATCGCAGATTTTACCTGTTGCATTGGGCAATGATAAGGCTTCTGGGCTCAATCGATTCCCATGTATATACGGTAAAAATGAAGAAGCCAGGTCTTGTTCTTGTAATCTAATTACTTTTCAAACGTATTTGTTTATTTATTGATCTGTCGGACTTCCATGCATTATTGATATTGCAGGTATCATTTCGTATTGATCTTTTATGGTTTTGTGTGTGTACTTGCCAGTTTGTGGAATGATTTAAAATAAGTCGGGATGGTCAATAAAATTTTCCATCCCTCATAATGATTCTAAGTTATCTGAACGCATTCACGTGTATCTTGATTTCGTTCAACGATATATGGAAATGTCATGTGCATGAAAACAGCTTGTCATATAAAACGTTTAACTGTATCTTATTGACCGGGGTGGTGACGCCCTTGTCTGTGTAGGGCTGGACATTTACTAAAAATGTCGCCTCACACACCACAATAGATATTTGACACGACAAGATTAACAAGGATACGATATGGTACGTTGGTAGACGATGGCCCTGAGCAATACATGTATAGTTTTTTCAATTGTCCACACTCGTGCCATTTTATCCAGGTGCTTATGATACGACATAATTTCAAAACTTCTTAACGCATGGGATAGTCCATGTTCCCACATGATACGAAGTCGCAAGATACTTTGTCGTTTTGTGCACGGTTTTGGAATATCTTTAAAAAATCGTGTCATGTGAAACGGCCTTCACACATAGTGTCTGGGAATGTTGAACCTTCCAAACACTGCGGTCTAGCAACATTGGCCATTTGGAAAACTAGACCTTCAGACCATCTACCAATTTACGGAACTGTGAACTTTCGAATCTCTGGACGTTTGGGACTCTACCCCTTCGGAACTATGCACCTTTGAAACATCGACCCTTCGGAATAATGGACCGTCGTAATAAAAGCTGCTAATTAAGATGGTGCTTTTTTTATGCCGCTGCCCGGTGCTGACTGTCCTATTCTCGCAGTTTCGCAGAAGCGAGAACAGTCTAGTGGGGTCACTTTTCTAGAGCGCCATATTGTCCTCATAGGGTTAACACGGCGAAATTACAGTGGAAGTTTGAACTTGTTTATTTCTGTGAGTTTTGCGTGGACACTGATATCGATATGCCAGTACATAACTGTTAGGTGCCTGGTTGTACTTCAGATACGAGAATACATGGGAAATATGAGAAATATCCATGGATGGAGGGTGTAACTTTTCATAAATTTCCGTCTGCTAAGGGATGGTTCAACATTTTCATCATTTTTTAATTAGTACTTACAGTACGCAAGGGGGGATGGGGTTAAATGGGTCTGTACACTTTCACAGGATATGGAAAATGTGGTCAATTTTTGGCCTGTTTTGTGCAATTTTGATATGATTTGGGGGGAAAATCATCATCTATTATAGTACTAATTTGGGGGGAGGGAGGGGGGTGATGAAATTTAGTACCCTAAGTACTAATTAAAAAATGATGATAATGTTGAACTATCCCTAAGCAAGAGGCTAGTTCACACCGTACTTGGTTAAAAATGATCAGGCGCCCAAATGACATGCGGTATTTGCAGTACTCGCATACCATTCAAGTTTTCAGTCCATGTTTTCGTTGTTTTAGGAAAGTTTTCAACTCGGCAACTTTCATTTTGCTGAATCTTTCCTTGGAATTTTCTCGCAACATCGCCCCCGAATCCATGTTTACATCAACGCACTTGACCTACTTCTGACTGCAGGGTTTCCTGCTGCGGGACAGTGCAGAGTTCGCTGTCACGGTAATGATTTCCCTGACCTATCTTGAGCCGCATTTAGCGTGACCCCAGGCAGTTCATCGCTTGGCAACTGGCACATGCGCATAGACAAAAAACTACTATGCTGTACCTGGTGCACCAATTCAGTACCATCTCAATTAGCACCTATTATACTGGGCTGTCCTCACATGGGAGTTCGCAGTGGCACAGCAAACTGCGGGTGTGGTGCCTGTTGTCATAAGGTTGTGTTGACCTGTAAGACTTCCTGGAATGGACGCACTTGGCCCATCTTCCGTAAGATGCTTCCAACACCCCCCTTGCATAATATCTTATTAATTCAACTCTATTTCAAAAAGAAAAAGACCAGCTATAGTCAAATTTTACACAAAAATAGAACATTGCTATTCTCAATTGTTATTCATTAGAGAAATGGGGGGGTTTGATTTGAAGGGGTCTGATAGGAAATATGAGACAAAATACAAGGAAGTAGAACAGTAATTTCAAAGAAAAAGGCCAATTGCATACTGAGAAACTTGAGGATATTACAGAACTTGAGTGTCTAAAATAGTACGCTCAGACTGATAATCTGTTAGAATCTGCAAGTACGTGTGCACTAGAGTTTCCTGTTTCTGTTAAGCAACGTGTTTCTTGCTTAAAGTTTTATATCCAGTTTGCCATCTTAAAAGATTCCGTTCACTTAGTTGAGCATTTCTTTGAAACAAAACACATTGATTGAAATATTTTGCAAAAAATCCCTTCAAACACCGGAACCGTTCCCATTTAACTCAAATTTGTCATTTTACAATTATTCAGCATTTTTCTCAACCAACGAATCGTGGCTTAAAAGCTGAGGAATTTTATCTCTTAATATAATATCCAAGTGCCTCACCTGAACTTTGCCATCTTTTGGCCAAGATAATTATAGTGGATGCCCTTGTGAATTTCTCAGATGCTTATTCCACACTGGTTCGGATTGTTCCACACTTACTTATCATCCAGAAGTTTATGAAATATATATGGTATTAACAGCAGAAGACATTTGAACAAACGTGATTGTATTATCTGCATACAAACTTCGTTTCCATTTATCTTGATCCTTTCTATTTTTCCAATTGTTTTCATTTGTGTAGCTAAAATAAACGGAAATGGCGACAGTTGATCTCCCTGTCTCACTCCTCTCTAAATTGTGAGATATCTTGTTGAATTACCTACATTCATTACAAAGCTCACAATATTTGCATACATTATTTCCATACGTTATAAATGTGTCTGTGAAGTCAAATGCTTGTAAACAATGGTATACAGGTATACCCATTCTAATAAATCAAACAATTGTGCAAAATGCCAACATTATTCCTTGTAGTCCTATTGCTTTGAAGTATACTAGTATTTCTACAAATACTCTGGCGGCTCTATGACGTGTTTATTTGTACCAATTTTTAAAATCTACTTAACATGTATTTAAAAGTTTGCAAACATCTATAATACTTTGGTCATTTGTACTATTGTCTGGCTGTATAATGTAAGGAATCAAGTGTGAATAATTTGTAATAACAGTGAGTGAAAAAATTATATATATATATATATATATATATATATATATATATAATGTATATCACTAAATCGCAAAACCTACCGTTTGGTGGAAAAATAATTAACTTTCATTTCATTTAAATACTGAACTTTCATTACTTTCCTTCATACTACAACAAGGCCCTGGGCCTTTAAGTACAAAGTTTCTTAATATTATCCATATGAATGTAAACAGCCTGACAGCAAATAACAAGGTTGACGAAATTCAAAGTTTTGTTTACATCATGAGGTTGATTTGATCTGCCTGAATGAAACAAAGTTAAATCAGCATGTTCTGGATGCTGATATTTTATTACCTGGGTTTAACCCCGCCTGTTAGACATGATCGAAACAGGCACGGGGGAGGAGTGGCTATCTACGTAATATTCACGCATAAGTTTGTAAAGACCTTTGTGATCAGGTATGTAACTGCTTGTGAGTTCAACTAAATTTACATGGAAGTAAAGTTCCTGTTGCTATACATTATAGACCACCCAGTCAAGATCTAACTCAGTGTCGTAATTTTGTTGACAGTTGTCAGGACTCTGTGGTATGGGCTTTGGTTAGAAAGCCCGCGGACTATTATAGCAACTGGAGACTTTAATTTGCCGGGTTTATCATGGTTAACAAAACAATGTTGGATAGCAAGGTTACCAACCTTGAATCGATTTCTACATGTGACCATGAATCAATCTTAATCTGTACGAATTTGTAACATTCATGACCGGTGAATTATGGCTTGAGATAAGACAAAGAAATCGAGCATACAAGGAAGCAAAGGAGCCTGACAATGAAAATGGCTGGCCAATCTATCGTCAGCTTCCTGATCATGTTGTCAAATTAGTCAAAGAGGCCCAATGTAATGATTATGAATATTCATTAGCTTAAACAATACGGTATCTGTGATCCCCTCTTGTCTTGGATCAAACAGAAAACAGAGACTACTGTTAGATAGAGCTTCTTCAAACTGGGTAAGAATAGAATCTGGTGTTCCCCAAGGAAGTGTCGTGGATCTGCTATTGTTCCTGGTATTCATGAATGATATGGTTCACAATATAACATGAACTACATTTATTACCAACGCAAAATACACACATACATAAATATATGATACGTAACAATTCCAACAGAACTGTGCTACCATGTCGGACAAATGCTTTTTTTTTCAAAAACATTTATTCTGTGACCAATGCGTTTGTGGATTTGTTTGTCTAATATTTATTAAAGAAATAAAGTATACAACAACACCAATGGTTCAGGTGGAGTCACAACTGTGTTTGCGCAATGATATTGCAAGCAGTAAACAGCAGAGCTGGTTACTATGGCCGTTTGCTCAAAATTTCCCATTCATGCACATATTTTCTGGTGTTTATTTGATGTAAAATATATTACAAACATTTTTGGCGTATAATACTCATATGTTTGTAGGCGATTGAATGGACAACAAGGTAGTAACTCTGTGTATGTTTTCATAGGTTGAATTACCAGCATAAAACCTGAAGCTATATGGGTATCCCCTTTTCGAGTAAGACGTATTCGCCTGTGTCCTCAAGTGGCTCAGTTTTGCATTACACGTGCCAGGATGCAGAGAAGGCCTTAGTCTCATCAGCCTGGAGAAAATGAAGATGTGCCAGCTCCTCTCCTTTCTGGTCACCCAACAGGCCAAGGAAATCATTTTCCCTACCTATCACAAGATGCTTTTAGGTGACAGAGTCCCAGACTCTGTCTGCCTTTGAGGAAGAAACAAAGGTTTATGCCCAGCTCTATGAGGTTCAATCCTACTCATGTAGGGCTGAGCACTATAACGGGACCCCCATATTGTCCCAAAGAGTGACTTGAGGAACAAACCTGTCAAGGCGGTTAAAGGTTTATATGCTATTTGTGTCCTAGACACAAATACCACATGAGGCCTTACAAAAACATCCTTCCCATCTACAGACCACCTGATGAGGGATCTACCGAAACTGTATATTTCCCCCCACCTTGGGCAAGTGTCTAGATCCAACAGGAAGACTAACTTGAAGGTAGGGATCGTTGTGTTTATATCCTTAGAGAGCCCTAAGAACCACAGACAGATCCCAGCAGGTTACTAGATTGCATTCCACCAGACAATCCATGAGGAAGATTTTTATAAGTCTACAGAGAATATGGTTAATCCCTGAACTCTGGCCCAGGGTCTTAGGGCAGCTGCCATGGCCAACTTGTATCCCTCTATGGTGCATACCTTCAAGTGCCCTTTCTCATAACAACTCAAAAGAAAGCCTGCAATCTATTGGACCAATGCCTTCCAAGGTGAGAAGTCCTTAGAAGCCTACCGAGAAGTAAACCTGTTCCACCTCGAGTCATTAATCTTCATAGAAGACTGACGTAGCTTTCCACAAGAAACTGCTTAAGCCACAGGCTGAGAGAAGCTGGCAGAAGTAGTAGTTTGGGGATAGTTGCCAAATGTGGAGCCTGACAAATTGAAGCTTGCAGTAGAACCTGTTGGATCTTGGTTGCTTGAGCAGTTGAGGGAGAGGCGATGACCAAGAAGGCACTACATTCAACTCCAGCAGATCCAAGGACCATTCTCCCTTGGGCCACCATGGGCCCATGATAAGGACTTTGCACTGCTCCTCCCAAATCTCATGAAGAACCTTTGGCAAAAAGGGAGTTGGAGGAAAGGCACATGCCAACATTCCCTGCCATGAAATTGACCTGGTGTCTGTCACCTATAGCAATTGATATGGTGATGGGGACACATAGGTGGTGATCTTATGATTGTCCCTGGTGGCGAAAAGATTGATGTGCAGTCAAGCCCAAAGGGCCCAGATTGCTTTGACCACTTGGGGGTTCAGAAACCACTTGGTCTCAATCACCTGCAATTGGCATGAAAGCAGGTTGGCCTTGACATTCAGGCAACCCAAAATGTGCCAGTGGACCCTGATGCCATTTTGATGGCACCAGAGATGGGTATCTGCCTGTTTGCAGATATATGCAATTGCCATGCTGTTGTTGCATACCATCAGATGTGTTTGTTCGCCAACTGTAACTTAAACTGGACAAGGGTGCATTGGATTGCTTCCAGTTCTAGCTAATTGATGACAAACTGATCCATGGAGGAGGCCCTTCCTCTGAGTCCAAATGTGCTCCCAGCTCTCCAGGGAGGCATTGGTAAACAAAATCACCTCACCATTAAAGGGAACCAGGTACTGCCCCAGCATCATGTTCACCCAGCAAGACCATCAACTCAAAATCAGCTAATCCAATAAGCTGTAACAAGAGCCATCTTTTCTGATTCCAGCAATTTAAGAAGCTTAGCTGGATCAGACAATGACGCAACCTCTCCAGAGGGTCCTAAAAGTTCCCTGTCACACCTTTGGAGCTGACGTCCTCTTGAACTAAGTCAAGAGCCAAGAGTCTCTTAAATCAGTTTTCTGATGGCGTACATATGAAAGGGACTGTCAAAACCTGAATCCATAAGAACACAAACTCCTTTTAGGGAGTAAATCTGGACTTTGGGAGATTCACAATTAGGCACACAGATCTCTGACAAACTGCATCTCCTGCAGAAGAAAGCATTTATCCTGAGACCAAAGGGGCCAATTATCCAGATCCCTTGCTGTTGCGAAAATAAGGCCATCTTGTCCATGACCCTAATAAACACCAGCTGTGCTGATGTGAGGCCAAATGGTATGGCTTTGAACTGGGAAGCCTTGCCATCCACCACAAGCCACAGGAATTTCTGAGACCACTTGGCCATGGCAATGTGGAAGTACGTGTCTTTCAGGTCAATTGATATTGCTAAATCACCTTGGTACATTGCAATGATGAGCGTGGCTGAGGTCTCCATCTTCAAATGTTGCTTGACAAGATGTAAGAGTTCAGATGTGACAATGACCGATCTTGTTCGCCATTTTTTTTTCAGCATCAGAAAGAGATGACTGTTAAAAGACCCGTCATCAAACACTGGTTCGATGGCATGTTTGTCGACAAGCTTTTGCATAACCTTGCTCAAGAGTTTTCCGTCTACCTCCTTGCAAGGCAGATTGAAAGACAAGGGAACTCTTTATCTCTTTCGATACAGTCCCTATCCATATCGATACAATTGTACCGATAGATGGGGCTACCTTTGACTCCAAATAAAAAGTGTAAAACTACAAATATTGAGTCTGTTGTTACTTTTACCCATAAATCTAGCTATAGATATATCACCACTGTGTTTGTAGGCGAGAAAGAAGTGTTATTTATAAAAGTAAAGTGCTGATAAACAATGCATCACGTGATCAGCCTGTTTAGAGTTCAAAATGGTGACGGTTGCTGACAGGCCACATCATGGTACCGCTGAAATTGCTAGAGCTCTATTCCTGACAGGCTTTGAAGTGGACTCTGACACAGATTCTGACAGGAGGGATAATATATCAACAAATTCTGATAATTTGACTGAGCCTGCCACCCTGTCTGACATGGAATCTGATCTGGATGGGCCTGGGCCAAGCACTACCGGCTGTGTGCATGGATCGTCTGCATGTGGTGGTGATGCAGCAGCAGGTAACAAACATGGTAAGTCAAAGATTTATTGAGTTGTACCCAGAATATCACTTTGGTACTTGTTAGTGAGGTCAAAATGTACAAAGTTCATCATTTATTTGCACAACTGATGTGAAAAAATGGGCTATGTGGGCTATATGCCCATGACATAAAAATGGGCGATATTAGGAGGGTTTGCTGATTCAGATTTGGTTTACATGTGATTCACATGACATGTTGATAGATTGACTTTTAGGACCCCATGCATATATGTATTCGTGCCTGATAAATGTGTGACAAAGGAATACAGCTATGGGCATGTTTACAGAGTGCACAATGATTCTATAGTTTTATTATAGGCTTATCATTTATCATTTAGACTTGTATTTTGAAGGGATGATTATGATGGTAGTTGTAAAAGTCCAGGGAAAGGTAGATCACCTCTGTGCTAAACAGTTAACATGGATCAGAATGAAGTAATTTGGAGCTTGACTACAACAGAATCGTAACAAACATTAGCATGTGTTGAAAAGAAGGAAGGAACTGCATACAAAATTAGAACAAGCTAGGTAACCTCCCCCCCATCACATGTTATTGCAATTAGGTAGGCCTACATTTGTCAAAAAAATTTATATCATATGAAGCAAAAAATGTGAATACACAAAATGTCTTTCATTGAGGTGAACACAAAATTGTGGGTTTTGTTTTGTTGTTGTTGTTGTTGTTGTTGTTGTAAATTAAGCATATACACACACAATTTTACTCTGCTGTATGATGTTAAGATATATTTGTATTCATTTTTTGCTGTGTTGTCTTTATGCCAGATTGTGACCATGCTGTCCACTGCTCATGCTGCAAATGGATACACATGGGTCCATAGCCGGGTAAAGCAGGATGGTGAATGGAGGCAGAAGATTGTTAGGAAACCAGTGCTCATTGATGACTACAATCAAGCCATGGGTGGAGTGGACAAATCTGACCAGTTCATTGGAAACTATAATGTGCTGATCAAATCAGTCAGGTCAGAGTGATAATTTGTGTTGTGAACATTTATAGATTTTGTTTGCTCTTTGTTCTGTAAAGCTTACTCGTACACACTGTGGATACTAAAATTTGCTGAGTATACATTCCTGTTAACAATGTTCCTTGTACATATCCTGAAATAAGTTTTGACTCTAGTACAGTTGCATATGAGATTTTTTTAGTCGTGGCAGGGGAAGGGGTGGGGAGGGTGGGATGGTAATGCCATATGTCTATATGCCATTTGAATACAAATGGAGTGTTTATAATATTTGTGCATAGATTCTAAATGCCAGTATAAGAAATGTGTAAACACAAAAACTATAGCAGACTAGCTTAGACTTGAGAGCATTATGTCACCATAGTTTGTGTCACTCTGGGTTTTCCACTTGTTATTACAGTTTTAATTTCAATTCTGCATTTATTGTTGCTTTGCAGATGGTGGAAGGTGTTTTTCTTCCACATGATTGATTTTGCGGTGGTGAACAGTTGGATAATTTTTCAGCAATGGCGGGAGCAGCATCCTCAGCTACCAGACCTTCAGCGACCAAGTACTGCCACAATTTTCCACTATTATGATCTCCATGTCAGCTTATCTTAGCCCTCTTGACCATGGGTTGCAGAGCTCATGTTGCCACTCAGGTCTGTCCCTCCATACACTTTTTGCTTTGCCTGTGATGGCAATACCATCCACAGTTTTGACTTCTCCTTTTAACTGCAATTAAGTTTTGAAATAAGCGTCATGTAACTTTCAGCATAAAATTTTGAAATTTTGTTCGCCCAAAAAGTATTTATGGTCACAGACCACAGTTGTGATTGGCTGGTTGCACATCCTAACGGAGATAGTCTGTAATTGTTAAAAAATACTGTGATTTCAGCATGCTGTAGCTTCTGTTTAAATAAAGTTAGCTAAGTCAAGTTTGCTGCATCGCAGAGTTGCTTCCTTGGTGGTCATATAGGTGTACTGTTTACCAGGCCAGGTAGGAACTTTATGGTGAGGAAGGACAATGATGTGACCCTTGCAAGAGCACAGTTCATACACCTGTATAAAGCTGACATCCAGGTGTTGTTTCGTATTTCAATTATCACAAATTAACGAGCTGGGAATTGTATGACAAAAATCCATCCATGTTTTTCTGACATTTTTATCTGTTGAATGCCCTTCACGGAATTTTAAATACCAAAATGCTGATTTTTTAGACTGAAAAATGCTAATATGAAAAGTAGGATTTATAACTGTGGTCTGTGGCCTTATGAATCTGGATAATTTTGTAATATTTTCCATAATTTCATTGAACTTTATCCACTAAGAAACAAGTAAGACTGTGGTGCATTTTTAATCCTATGCATACCTTGTGTCTTTTCTGGCAGCAGGACAAAGTAAAATTTTCATTGGCTGGAACTTACGAGAGTATCTCTGTATTCAAAATCAAATAGTTATCAGCTGATGCAAATGTGGTCATACATGCAAGTACTCTATGTATCTTTCAATTATTGTTAAACTGGCTGCCACTTCTCTTCATACTCTGACTTGGTATTTAAATATGTAAATGAAGCAGTGGTCTGTAATTTTTTTCTGCAGTTGATCTCCAGGATAGAATATTTTGGCATCATCATAGCTTTTCTTTCCTACTCGTATACCCATCCATAGAGAATCTATTCAAAAACCAAAATTTATAGTTTCTCCTGGGGCTTTTTTTTTTTTTTAATTTTTTTTTTTATTTTTGGGTTCTCTGATATATGAAATTGTATTCTCCCATGCAAGCAGACCTATTACCCATGCAAACGTTTACATCCTATTTGAATATTATAAATAAACCTTTCTGTCTATGATAAATTTTGTAGGAAATCCAATTTAAAAACATTTTGTCATGATGTATTTCATAGGAAATTTATAAAAGACTTAAACAATTTGTTTGTGCTTTTCAGAGAAGTATGGTCAAATTGAGTTCTGGGAAGAACTTGTTCGTCAGCTGGCAGGAATAGATCAGCCTTCAGTGCCTGCTGTGTTGCCACAGTATAGAACTGATGTCAAAGTCAGGGTGGAGGATGGGTTTCATTGCGAACACATCGTGAAGTACTCAGAACAAAGACATAATTGTACTGTCTGTTATGTGTTGTCAAAAAGGAAAAGGAAGGTACATTTTGCATGCAGTGCAGTATCTTGCAGAAAAGCCTTCTTCTGTGTCAAGAAGACTCGCAACTGTTTTTCCAAGTGGCACTCATCTGACTTCAATGCAAGGCGCACAGGGCACTTCAGATAGACACTTGGACAATGCAAAGCAGTTTTGACTGATGTTTAATAAGTGTTTTCTATAGGAAGAGTTCTCAAATTTATCAAGTCTCAATCACATTTCAGCAGGGATCTGTTTTACCTCATGGAACAATGCACAATTACTCAGTTTTAACATGAACATGTACATGTGCACATAATACTTCATAATATTTTCAAACGGATATTTCCATGCATAATGCAAAATATATATCTATTAACCATAAAAATGCTAAACATATATAGCAGTACTACCCCAAATCATTATAATAAGTACATATTTGAGTTCCTCACGAACAGTGCTTTCATTCAAGTACCTACATGACTGATCTTGCATGTAAATCAGTGGTTTTTAAGAAGAGTAACCTATGTCAAAAGCTTTGCTTGGTGCGTTCTGGGCGCGTTGGGACCAGAATGCACCAAGCAAAGCTGTCGACTCAGTCTTTGTCTCAGCACTTGAATGGTTTTACTTATTTGAAAAGGCAAATTTGCATTTATCTGTGTACTCTATTTGTTGTATTCTGTTAAATATTTCACATCAACTTGCGTAACTTGGTGTCATATAAAGTTTCGACAGTCTGTTTTGTGACAAGTTCTGCAGCTTTGAAGAGAAAAAATGTGCATTCCTTGATGTACAAATAATAAAATAAATATAAATTGGCATGAAGTGTTGCTTATTTTTGTTTGCTTGGTACACAATTGAATCATATTTTAGCTCTAAGTTCAGCAAAATGGCGGCCTAATTGGATTGTGATGTCAGCCCATGTGACCTAATGTGCATAAATTTGCATAATTTATATATCATTTGATTGAGCATTCTCTGACCTTTAATATGGTATATAGAATGTATAGTTTAAGGCATACCATGGCATATAGTATTATTTATACTATTGTATATACAATTTTTTTCCAAAAATCACCGTAAAATGGCTGGTATGCAAAGGGTTATAGGAGAGTTGCATCTTGAGAACTCTGACAAGTAGCTGTGCCAGATGATGCATCCCTGAGATGCATTACCATTGGTCAAAAACAAGACTAGTCAGCCATTAATTAATCCTTGCCAGAAAGGTGGAAAGGGATCGCTAACCAGTGGGTTCAGGGAGGGTGGGATGATCTGTGTGCACCCCTAGGAACGGACTTCTGGCTATCCTTGGGACTAGAAGCACCTGGCTTTGAAGGCTGGTCACCCTTCTCAACTAGCTTCTTCCTTCACCCCTGCAGCTGCAGCAAGCTGATCGAAGGAAGCGCACCCCTTTTGCCCATTTTGCATTCTGGAGCAAAAGACTTATCATGACACTTTTTCCATTTCTCATTAGCCACATTGTCAGCCTGCTCCTAGAGAGGGACAAATCCTTAGCCACAGAGCACGGGATCCAGGGGCAGCTGATAAGAATTTTTGCTGACATCTGTTGGCAGGGCGGTTACAGAGAGGAGCACATTATGTTGCACCAACTTCACATTGGCATCCAAAGTAATGGCTCTGCTGAGCATGTGGTCCACAGCACAGCCTAGAGACTGGTCATGGCCCACAGGCTCTCCCCCAATGGATTAATGGAGGCTGGCTTCAGCAGGTCATCATTCGCCTCCTGCAGGAGTCATGTGGCCAAACACCTAGAATAGTCCAGGAGGGAGCCCATGAGGTCATTACCTGTGCATCCTGCTCCAAACCCAAAGCAAGGGGCGGGGAGACCAACTTCACTTCTCAAAGGAGCATCAACCATTGCAGGGGTGAAGTGTACACTGACTTGCTAGTCCACCACAGCTTCGACCTAAATTTCAGGTCAGCTAGCAGGCATCCGCAGGCTAGGCCATTCCTGGAAGACACACCATCTGGCTTGTCACCTGAGCCCGCTAACTTGGAGGAAAGTTCAACGAACTTCCCTCCAAAGAAAATGGAGAATAGCACCTCCAATTTGTGTGTCTGCTTCAATCATTTTGGCTGACATGAGCCACCACAGGCTGTGGTACTACCCCCCCCCCCTCCAAGGGTTTCTCACATGAAGGCCAAGTTCACTTGGAATAATGTGCCTGGCTTTTGTGCCTTGGAGGGAGACCAGTCACATCATTCTGCCACTACTTTGGCTGAATCCGTGAAGTGAAGCAAGGAGCTAACCCACTTGGAATGGTGATAAGTCACATGACTAGGCCTCCTTCCACCCCCCACCCCCCATGGGAAAAGCGATGCCCCTCCTCTTCTGCCTTGGAATTGATACATACTTAAGAAATCCCAGCAGTCAAGGTCAAGGATGTCCTCGGCAATGTCACAATCATCAAAAACATTACCCTCATCAAGGAGCAAGTCCTCGAGGCACTCTTCCTCAGTCCTCTCCAGCGGACTGTCTGAGGCTCCAATGATGGGGTTACCTCAGGTGTCAATGCTGCTGGGGTATTAGACACAGAGCCATACTGTGTCTGCAACTCCTGTCACATGCGGAGTGGCTCTACGGGCAAGATGCCCCAAAAGACCTCATCCACAGCGGGCGGTGACACCAGCCAGCTGGATGGCACCACGCAAATTGATCTAGGCCCCACCGAAAGTAGAGGCGCACCATCTGTCGCTGCCTCCTCATTGAGCACAGTGGTCGCCAAACCTTGGGGATCCATATTCTCGTCAGTGCCAAAGTGTATTAGCCTGCCACCATGTTGGCATAATTCATGAGATCCCCCCCCCCCCCGCCCCCAACGGAAGGCTGATCAATCATCGGATTGACCTATCGGGAGGGAAGAGACAGAACTAAGAGACACTGTCTCCAAAGGAACTGCCTTGGCAATGGGGCTACTGGCTTGGAACACCACTCTGTGACCATCTGCTCCACCCTCTATGCAAGAAAATAGAATTAAAATAAAAAAATAAGATAAATTAAGTAAAATAAAATTAAAAAAACAAAAGTTTTGTCTAAAAAATTGAATCTTAAAATAACTCTCTGCAAAATAGAACAATGATATGAGCTGCCACCCACAATATGAACACATGGCTGGATATACAACCATATAGTTCTTTAGTTTGCATAAATAAATTATTTTGCTTCAGTATAATAGTGTTGTATGTTAGTTACGACCATATAGAAATCAACTCAACTAATTCTGCATAGCATACATTAACTTAACACACTATAATACTCAGAAAAACACGTGTAGACCAAACATGTCTAGTTACTGCATGTTTAGGGCAGCCATAATTTCAAACTGGGTTCCAGTATCATAGTGTATGATGTATATCTCTATGGAGATACAATTAGCATCCAAACCTCATTTTATCCAAATTCATAGTTACGACAGTCTAATGCTGGGGCGACGATATTAACTTCGCCCTAATGACTATGCATTTTAGCAATAAAACAATGCACAAAAATGCCCGGAAAAATTTGTTTTTGTGTCATATATACTGAATAGTTATATTACATCAAGGTACACAGAATACCATCTTCCCTCCTGCCATTTATACTTTATTTATTCTTGGTATCAACGACCAAGTGATATGCGCCCGAAACACGTCTCGTTTCAGTTTGTCTCTCCTTTCAATTTCTCCCTCGTATTCACTCATACGTATCGTCTGTCGAAATTGTTTCTGTCACGATAGAAATCGCCATTAATTCGAATGGTTTTATATGATTGTTTTGTAACCTTGTACGTTTTGATTCATGCATTAATGTTTTTTAAAAAGTCGTTATTCGGTCGTCGAATGTATACTTTCATACTCTTATACCTATCATTCGACCATTTTACTATGTGTTATATTAATTATAACGACAGTCCAAAGATCAAGTAATCGCCTCCTTACAAGACTATACTGACTATGATTTTTTGTGTTTTGCTTGATTGTGTATATTTCTACATGTATCTTTGGCTGGAAAAATGTAATCTATTTACTCAAATTGTTATACATGCAGCACAATTAACCTCACGCTGTTTAATTGTGTCTTTACCTTTTGCCTCTTACAAGGCTGTTTATGAGCCTCATAGTCGCTTCCATGATTTTTTGGACCGTCGAAATATACTCGGGGTGCAAACGATGCCTGCCATTTGGTTTAACAGGGGAATCGAAGTGAATTTACTTAAATATACAAAACGCATGATATACAGGGACATTTTTGATAAAACAAATGCTTTAAAATATTCTTTAAAAATGGTGGAGGGTATAGGGGCCTGGGTTCTTTCGGATTTTTCTATCAAATTGATGCCACGTGTGTTCTATTTGAATGCCCTGCTTAACGATGAATGGTCACACTTGACAAATTTTATGTCACCACACAACATATCCTGTGTATTTCACTTCTATGGAGGTTCAACACGACTCTTGTCACTAGCCCAGTTTTTAAAATCCTAAGGACGCTTGTAGGGGGGCTATTTATAGGAAATATAGGAGTACCAGACTTGTAGCATTTTTCTCGCGTTGCTACGTGTGCGCTGGGTTGTAAGAGTAACGCAGCCTGCATTCATAATTTTTGCCACTCCAGGTTGATAAGGTACCCACTCATTTCCTTCTGTCATATGTTGTCTATAGATCTATATTTGCATTTATACAGGGACACGGCCTTTCAATATTATATGCGTACGTTGGACAAAGCATTTTGAAGGTTGGAAGTTTGGTGTTTAGGCAGTTGTTACCGAGCAACACACAACCAAAGTGGATACATTCATTGTGTTTCGTGGTCCTACACAAAACACTCCAGCGATATCCCCGGCGAACATCAAAGCATTTCTCCCTTGCTGTCGTGCCACTGGTAAGTATTGGTCTGTTTTCTCGCAATAAATATTTACATTTTGATTCTCAATAACTAACTCGTTCATTGTCACACTTTTGGCTGAGTCAACAGCTTTCCTCGGCGCGCTTTGGGCGCATCACCCAAGCACAATGCACCCAAAGCGCGCTGGGAAATGTTGTTGAGCTGGGCTGTTAAATTCTTTGTAGCTACAGGCATGCTGATATTTGTTTGAAAGTTTTTTCTTACAAGGAACTTGCATCTAGCACGCTTCTTGTAATATAAGAAATGTTTGTTTCAATTCGTCGCAGTTGGCGCTGGAAACAGTTAAGTTCTGTTCTACGTGTGCGATTAAAAGTCAAGAGTGTTCATTTCGCTAGCAGCACATATGCATTGTAAAGCCTAACAAACTGCCACACGTAAAAGAAAAGAAATACACAAACAAATATTAAAAATACATAATAAATAAATAAATAAATAGATAGATAGATAGATAGATAGATAGATAGATAGATAGATAGATAGATAGATAAATAAATAAATAAATAAATAAATAAATAAATAAAACAAATAAATAAATAAATGAAAAGACGAAAAGTGAAAAATAATGGTAACGATAATATATAGTGGACAGACAGACAGATAAATAGAGAGATAGACAGATAGATAGATAGATACACAGACAGACAGACAGACAGACAGGCAGGCAGACAGACAGACAGACAGATAGATAAATAGATAGATAGATTGATAGATAGATAGATAGACAGACAGACAGACAGACAGGCAGGCAGGCAGACAGACAGACAGACAGACAGATAGACAGATAGATAGATAGATAGATAGATAGATAGATAGATAGATAGATAGATAGATAGATAGATAGATAGATAGATAGATAGATAGATAGATAGATAGATAGATGAAATGTAACTATCAATGATGACTTGTTTGCAAGTCTGAATTACAGTTGAACGGTTGCGCACTCAGGTTAAAGCAACCTGTCTACCTTGAAATCTGATTGCAACCAGTGTATTGAGTAATCACAAGTATTAAAATTGTAATATTGTCGATGCACAGTCAAAATACATGTATTCAAAAAAAGTTTAAGTAGTGACATTCGGTGCTTGCTATTTTCCAGAAACCCATGCGAGGCCGCCCATGCTCAGCATGTGGTACAGACAGGTAAATTGAAAGCAAAGTGCTGAGTCCAGTAAAGAGGAAGGCGACGGCTACGAAAGAATCAGACCAGCACACACCAACAATAAAGGTTGGCTTGTATTTTGCAATATATGCTAGCAACTATTCATTTTGCACATGGAAATGCACAGAAGTACTCACTATACAACGTGAGCTACAGTCGGGGGGGGGGGGGACACATACTCAACATCGGGGTGGGTGTGTGCCGCTGACATTTTTACACAATACCCTATCTTAAACTTACACCAGATGTAAAAAGGTATCCTTTCTTAATCCTGTAATGTGTTGAAAGGAGTGCACCATTGGTGCATCCTAATTGTTACCCCTATCATAATCCAGCTGTGTACATTTTGGGGGGCTTTTCTAATCCTGGGAGTAATGAAAACAGGGCCTTCCCCGCGGCATATACCCAGTACAATCCTACATAGAAGTACCCTACCCACCTCCCCGGGGGGGGGGGGGATACAGTGATCGAATTTACGACTGTGATCGTTGCGGTTAGTGCACCAGTTATGGTTTTTATAATATTATTCATTTTAAACTTGCTCCGTGTATTATGAAGGAACCCGATTTCATGTGAGCATTATTCTCTTACGGTACGTGTGCATCAGGACATATAATGTCAAAGCCTGGTTTGCATTATCTTTGGAAGACTGCACGTCATAGTCGCACACTTGGGTTAACTTAATTATGGCAGTAAGAATTTAGAGCCATCGACCGAGTGAAATCGTATGGGTACAATGGTCACGCATAACTAAATAGTTTTTCTTGCTCCCCTAGTGCGCGTATCATATTGCTAGACGACTGACACCCAGTTGAGACAGACAGTGGCGCAAGATGTTTACCACCAAAATGGTGAATTAGACCGACCAAAGATTCAAATAAAAGTACATACAAATAAAGATGCTAATGTAATCAGCAGAATCAGCCAATACCTATATTGTTAAAACGATCCGTCCTAGAAATATATTCTTGCACTTTAAAAAAATAATCGAAATTTTGCTCAGAAAAAAATAATGTATCAAAAAGGTCAGTTCGAGCACGAAAATGAGGAAGATCAAACCTCTGACGAGTATCATAGGTTGAGTACGTGGAGTAGACGCACTATGAATGATGGAGCACAGCGAATCGGAAGCGAGATTGTTTACAAGTATATACATTAAAGTCAAGTTGGATATTTCCCTACGTTTAGCCAGAGTTTTTCAGTATCATATGCTATATCCACTCCAAACTGGAATACCATATTCCACAATTGGGCGTATAAAAGAGATATAGATAGTTTCTAAAATTCTTTCACCTGACCGAATTTCGAATTCTTCGTTATGTTTATCAGTTTGCTTGATTTGCTGCAAATGTGGGAAATATGATCGGACCAGTTTAAATCTGAATGAATTATTAATCCAAGGTGCTTGTGATGGTTAACGTCTTGCAACACGTGACCCTGGAAGACAATACGGGGAATGGTGATGAGTTGGATTAGATTTTCGAGAAATAAGCATTGACTCAGTTTTCAAAGTATTATCAGCCAGTCAATAGACCATTGATAAATATAAGAGAGATAAGAATTGATAACTTGAGCCGCTATAGCTGGATTTTCAACATTCAGGTACAGAGAAGTGTCATCAGTAACGGTTTTACATTCGATCTGACGACGAAAACTATCTCATTTATTACCACTTATATAAAAACGACAGTACTTTCGGACCTGTATCCACTATCGGGGCAACCTTCTCCATTGAGCTTCGTCTTTGACGCAGTGGGGTGCTTGGCACTTAGCCTATTGCTGACCCTTATTTCATTGCCTCAGGGCGACTTCTACGTCTGATGCAAGATACTATTTCTGGGGCTTATAACTAGCCACTGTTTGTTGTTGTATTTACATTTTCAGGTAATGCTCAGTCTGTGAAAGTCCCAATTTATATTGTACATTACATATATTCGACAAATTAACCTTCCTTTAACACTAATCACACATATATTTTGATGCTACCTCTTCCAAATATCCAATCGACTTGGCTGCCATAGTGAAAATAGTGAGTTCTGCACACAATGCCAATGGTTTGTAAATGAGCATTGGGACGATCTTACCGAGTGGGGGTGGGAAGAGGGTTATAATATTTGAAACCAAAAGTATATATTTTGCAATTATTTCACAGCATCAATAATGATATTATTGCTGTGGCCACGATTCACTTTGATAGCCAAATCAAGTGTACTTTTGTGAGACTGTCCCGCAATCAATGCATTAATTGTGCAATGTTGAAAATGGCGCTCAGGCATCCCGTGTCGCATTTGGATTTGTAACTAAGGATGATAATTGCTTCAGACACAACCGAGCAGGCAGATTAAAGTTAAGATAGTAAGTCATGTTTAAAAAGTACTTTAATGACCGTTTGCCCCGGTAACTCGGAGAACGGACAACTAGAACCGTGCTGAAAACACGTGGCAACGATTCATTGTAATTAGCCGTTTCCCACAATACATTGCCCCATGTTTAAAATGGCGCTCAGAGTGTTTACATGCATCCCTTCATGTTGCATTTGGATTTATAACTTATGATAATAACTGCTTCAGATACAACCGAGCAGGCAGATTAAAGTTAAGATTGTGAGTCAGCTTTTAAAAATACGTTGACGACCTTTTGCTCAGGTAACTCGGAAAACGGACACCTTAAAAAACCTAGCGATACGAGATACCGATACCGCACTCATCGTGACTATATGCAGCAGCTATTCTTTTTTTCCAATCCCAAGTTGACCGTCCAGACAAGTTTAAATAAAATGCTGCGTTTGAGTTGACTTTACTGCAAAATAACAGCACACGTTGGTCAGCTTTTCTGTTAACTTTATCTTACAACTTGGTTATGGTTGATTTGAACGACCGTTTTTTTTACGGGTGGTTGTTTGTGGGAGTGATTTTGCTGGTCGGTTGCGTGTTGCAGCTGGTCTAAGGTTGTCCAACTAGAGCATTGTCGCAAAATTTTGCATCACAGGTCTTGAAAAATGCTACAAAATTTATCCAATAAGTGTTTCTCATGTGAAGAAGTTTATTGAGGAAATGATCCAGGGAATGTAAATTTGCTGCTGCAATTGGAAGCCACCGTGGTCTTAAGCGTCAGGTCATTTAATCAAGATGGCAAAAGCGCCCGTGCCAAGGACATCTGGGCGTTTTGACCAGGTGGGGACTGGGATCAGTAATTGCAGGTACTACTGTACCATGATTATACCTATTCCCATATGTTTGGTTTTCTTTCATCTACACACATTTGTCTTCCCAGTGTTTATGTCATTTGTTGCTTTCGTTTTGTTATTTGGTTGACTATCCTCAAATTCTCAGGAACCGCCCTTGTGTGGACTTTCCCTTTCAGAAAGGCGCCTCTTATACGATGTGTTTGGTCAGAGTCCTGGGCTCCACTCGAGAGTTCCATTTCTCATTCTAGCAATGCATAATCTGGTCCCATTTACGTCGGATGGCAGATGATAGACGGTCGGCATTATTGAAGAACATCTTTATATCTTTTGGTTGGGGGGAGGGTACTTGGAACCGTGATATTGTGTCCATTTATTCATACGGAAAATGCAATAATCGACAACAAAATTCCCTTGGTTTGTAAATGATGTCAAGTCGTTTTTCAGATTCTCACGTCCATTCAGAATGCAACAATTTAGAGACAATATAAAGGCGTTCAACAATTTCCCGCATGCATTTTTAGTTTTATCTATCACTTCATGTCGTGCAATATTGTCCACTCACTCAATAAAATCCCAGTAAAGGCATAGTCCCAACATGCATAAAAAGAGTCATGGCACTTGAAAGAATACAAGTAGTACAGTAGTGTTTGAAAGGACGAATTTAGCTCTATTTACCTGGATGACTCAGTAGGATGCAGATAGAAGATCTAATTCTTTCTTGCTTTGGCCAAACCAGGTGTATGCAAGTACTTTATCTGATTATTTCCAATACGATGGGTCTCTGTGATACCAAGAATGTCTGGAGCAGCAATATCAATGTACATTTGTCTTACTTAATATTCGTCGCTGTTCATGCTGTGGGGGCAACCTTGATCGGTCCAAAAACCTGCTTTTAGCTGTTCTTCACTTTGATGTTTGTTAGGGTCACGTCTTTGACATGATCTTTCACTTTGTGATCCCACGGGTTACCGTTTTTCCCTGTGCAAGTGTTACCACTGTTAATCTCTCAAGCCTCATAGTTTTCGTTTGAAGCCGTGGGCCCAGGCTAATCATGTGGGATGATTCACATGCCAAATCAGCATTCATCACTCAAGTCCACTGCATCGTCTTGTTTATTAAACCGGCTCAAGCCTAGAGGCAAGGGTTTCTAAGGATGACTGAATGTTCTTCACAAATATTCCGTGGCATCACTGTTGCATTGGAGATATTAACTTATTTATTTGATACGTAACTACACATTTATAACCATCCTTGACACAGCATTGTTGAATTTGCATGTCATGAAATGTTATATTTTTAAATTTAAAACATTTTGTTTTGTACTTAATTAAAATGCCGCATTGGTTAGTATGTCAAGTGACGGAAATAAATCAAAGACATGTTTTAAAACGGGTCTTGGTCTCTTTTGTGCGATATAAAGTCTATTTTATGACAACGTCATATTTTATTCAAATGAAATCACAAAAATAATATTTTATGGTGTTCGGATTTATTAAATAAATCTCGCCAAAGGAACAACATTATGGCAACATCCGACTTACTTTCCCTAATGTTAGGTTTGTGTAGAGAGACAAGTACGGTAAAAGGCTCTGAAACATGTTGAGTAGTTACCCGCTGAAGACCCTTTAATATATTTGGGCTAATACAGCCTATGTCAAAATTTTACAGAGGAACGTCTGCAATACGGGCAATAGTACATCTATGTATATAAGTTAGACAGGGACAGGTTACCTTATGGAGAGTAAAGAGTTCGGACTGCGGAATAGGGTAATGACTACTGGGAAGTGGTTTTGGACAAAAAGGCACAAATACAACAGGTTAATTTATGTAACATCAAGCCAGCAGTGTCACATTCCACTTCATGATAACAAATATACTTGACTACAAAAAGAGCGCTCGCGTTGGAAGTTAAAAATATAACTTTCTTTTTTTTGGCATCAGCAATTTCATTTCCTGGCAAATTTTACTATATAAGACGCACTCAGTGATGTAACTGTGATATTATCTGTTTTCCTGTCTGCATATAAGATGATATATCTCATTTAGAAAATAAGTTACCCGTCATTATTGGTATTCTGACATACACCTACTTTTCGCGTTTGGCATATTTGCCTGGCGAAGAATCCTACAAAAACATTTCTGTATTTAAATTAATTGCTGACATGCTCGGTTCCCTTTTGCCGGTTATTCATTGGAAATGCCCCCTCCCCTCCCCCCGAAAAAAAAGAAAGAAAAAACCGCCTGAAAAACATTTTATGACATAAAGATGCACAAGAGGAGAGACTCTACTCAGTATGTGCAGTGTAACCGTGCGGCTTTCCGCTGCATACAAACCCATATCTCAATTACTTATAAGAGTACATGGCATTAGGGCATGTTATGAATATCCGAAACGGCTTTCTGCAAATAGAATGGCCTTTGTTTGAAAAAACTTACAACAATGTCTTTGAGCCTCTTAACCGTCAGAGCAAATAGAATATCTCTTGATTAATGCACCAACTTGTGGGAACGTTTTTTAAACAGACGACAGGACAAACAAAACATTTTTATTATTAACTACGTTGTGCTTCAACTAATTCTGACTGACCGTAAAAGAGAAGGATGCCCAACCACAGATATTTTCCAACCATTCCCCACATTTTGTGAAGAATTACTTTCTGACAGCATTGTACTTTATAGAAGTAAGATAAAATGAAAGCAAGTACTTCTTGTTTTCGCTGTGCGAGCACTTAACACAGTTTTGCCGAAGATTTTTTGGTAAGATTTTGGCTACATATATGACGTTTTCACCAAGAGTTGTACAAAATTCACTTCTGTCGGTTGAACGGGACTTTATGCAACATACATTCACAGGTTTTTGTTTGTTTGTTTTTCTTCTGAAGCGGACTCAAGGAGAAGATGTGTCCTGTCTACAGCGTATGTCATGAATCGAATTAATCGGAGTGATGGAATCCGATGAGGAGCCATCAGTGCGGATGGACAGCCTTTACACAATCAATAATTAACTTTCGAAACGAAGCAGTGTCAAAACAAAACCCCTGCAACTCATAGTTTACTCATAGCGAAGTTAGTGCCGGGTATGGGTTCTGATATTGGAAGCTGTTCGTAAATACAAACTTATATTTAATCGTCCATAGACCACACGGTTGCGAAGGGAAAATTAACTGTTTGTGCAGACTTTTATATACCGTAGGCGCAGGCCGTGGCTGTTTCCGTGAATGCTAGAATTTGAAACACTACAAAACCTGGCCCATCCTGACGCAAATTCCAATTTATTGCATTAATGCTTGTTCTTGTTAAACGAAAATGAACTCTAGTAATTTTCGATAGGAAATATCATTGGCCCGTCGGCAAGTTGGGATTGTATGGCTGTACCATGGCTGTACTCCGTCCAGTACTGGTGACGCTAGGGTTCTAGGCGTCCCTTCTTGTGTGTCAGGCTGAATGATCTTTTCCTCCCCTGCTTCAGCTTTATTTACTAATTCTTCTTCATCCTCGTCAGACCACGTAAATGAAAAACTTAATTCAGATTCTCCAGAAACACTATGATCTGTTGTATTTACCATGACTCTTGGCAACCTGAAGGCACTCTGGCTTATAACACATGCACCATAGTCAGGGGGTTGCGTTTGTGACGTCACTCACACTTTCCCACATCGGGTCATGATCGGAGAAAATTCGCGCTTCCTGTCGCAAGTGTTGCGCACTTTTGGAGCTAATAAAACACTATTCAAAAAATGAAATTTAACGTTTTGGTTTTCAGATATCATTTCTAAGCACCCTAAACATCAACTTTCTTATTTGTGGTACCATTCAATCAAGAGCCCCTTTAATTTCTTCACTTCTTTGATGCTATATAATAATCATACTGTCTACCTAGGCATACTGGTGACAAAGTCCGTGAAGAGCAGTATTGTTTAAATATCACTTTTCATCCAAAGAATAGCTCGTTCTTTGTATGTGTTTACTGTAGGGTCCTACTTCCCAGTGTCCATAGAAACGTTTGGCACGACCCAAGGTAAAAAGTTCACGTGGTCATATAAGATATGTCTGGATAAACATTGAATCTCTACAGGTCTTAACTAATGCTCTTTTATATTTTACTCTAAATTACCCTTCTAAAATCCTGTCATTAACTATTTTCAGCATGCAACATTGCTTATGATATATATTTCTGTTGTTTACTGCTACTTGATTCCCTGCTGTTATTGGTATTTAATGATATTTTGCACATGTGCAGGATTTGCGTATATGTGTATGGGAACACTTATTGTCGTAGCTGTTCTTGATTATCAAGCAAACATATATTACACTTGGTACAGTAATGGTCCTCAGGTTCTATATATATATATATATATATATATATATATATATATATATATATATATATATATATATATTTATATATATATATTTCTAAGAAGCTGATAATGTACACTTACCTTTGGATGATTTACCGTATGTGTCTCAGTACTATGTGGCTTAAGTACATTTATAATATGGATCATGTATACAATGTCTTTTGACGTTTGTTGGTAAGAATGGTTGACTTGATTATCTTTTTCTCAAGCCTATTTGTATATTTGGTGCATGACTATCCCGGACTGCAGACAATGTTCACGTTAAGCTCCCCCCGAGATTCTGTTATGTAACTTTATTTCATATGTTACGTCTGGTTTGCTAGCTTCTCTAGCAACTTTTACTGCCGTTACTACCGTCAAATGTTTCTTGTGGTTTATATGCATAACTCTATCTTATCCAGGAAATACCCCGATATGGATGTTTATTTACTTGTAATTTATCCACTCCTGATCCTACTAGCAGGAGATATACAACTCACTCCTGGACCTACTAATAACTTTCGCGATATGACGGTCTGTCATATAAATGTTCGCAGTCTGACCCAGGATAAAACGCGGTGTATCCGTGCAGATATTTCCCATCAACACGATATCATAGCCCTATCGGGAACGCGTATTTAACACAGAATTCATCTGTCAGCTGGTTGTTATTGGCTGGTTTTATTCTCTCATGCGAAGGGATCGCCCGAGCGGTCTGGTCGGGGGCGTAGTACTTTACTTTTGCTGCCAGCATGCCCAGGTAAGCAGTGTAATTACATATAGCATAGAAGAAGTGAAGGAGTTGAAAGGTCCTCTTGATTACATGTTACCACAAATTACAAAGACTTTATGTTTCTCAACAATTCTTAGTATCAAGGAGTTACGATTTAGAATGTCCTGACATTGAACTCCTGTGGGCTGAAATCAAGTTACATAATAAAATCTTCTCAGTAGGGGTCGTATATAGACCACCCGATTATCATATCTCGTTTTGGGACAAACTGCAAACAAATTTTGATCACGCTAGATCTAAAGTATACATAATTTTATCATACATGGTGAACTGAACGCTGATTTCACTTCAGCACCTGGCGGGAAACATGATCATTTCTGTACGTCAAATTTTCTTGTCCGCCCCATATACAAGACCTACGCGTGTAGCCAAAATCACATCACGCTGCCTTGATCAAATCATTTCTAATATTCCAAATTGTATTCTTGAAACACGCGTTCTGCCACCAATCGGTAATTGGGACCACTGCGTGGTGTCGATTAAAATTTCATTTCGACGAAAGACCGAACCTGCTTACCTGACACATATTAGGGAATACGATAAGGCAAATTTCAACTACTTTCCAGGACATCTAAGTCAGATCAATTGGGAAAACTTTTTTCTATCCAATGATGCCAATGAGTGTTGTTTATCTTGGACTGCGGGCTTTTTACAAGCCGCAAAAGACCGTATACCTGATAAAGAAATTGCCATTCGTCCCGACTATTTACGTTGGTACAATTCAGATTTGCGATGCGTAAAGCGCAAAGTTATAAGAGCATTTTCAAAAGCAAAAGTTGGCATTATAATGGACCGCATAGCCAGGAACTATGGACTACATGCAATCGGTTGCGCAATCAAAATCAAGAGGATATCCGTATTGCTGAACACCAACATAGTATCAAATCAAGTAATTCTCTGAAAAATTACATCTCCTGACCGTCCAACTATTACTATCGGAAATTTGAATATTTGCGATAGTGAAGTACTTGATATACTTAAATGTTTAAATACAAGCAAAGCTTCTGGTCCCGATGATAAATTCCAGGCTCCTGAAAGAAGCAGCCCCGGCTATTTGCAAATCACCTTCTAAATCATTCAATATGTGTTTAGCTCAAAATCAGTTTCCATCTATCTGAAAAGAAGCGCACGTTACCCCAATTTACAAGAAAGGAGATGATAACTTTTGCAACAATAATCGGCCTGTGTCATTATTAAGTTGTACAGGAAAGATATTTGAAAGGGTGAAATTCAAACATGTGTTTAACTTTTTTCGCGACAATATGCTTTTTCGGCCAACCAATCTGGGTTTATGTCGGGCAATTCGACAGTAAACCAGTTACTTTCACTATACCACGAATTATGCGTAACTATTGATAATGAAAAAGAAGTAAGAATTGTCTTCCTTGACATAAGCAAGGCCTTCGAAAAGGTTTGGCATGAAGGTTTTCTATACAAATAAGAGAATATCGGTGTCACTGGTAATTTCCTGACATGGTTCGAAAATTATCTTTGCAATCGCAAACAGAAAGTTTATCTCAATGGACAATCTTATAGCTGGGGTACCATTCCTGCCGATGTCCCTCAAGGATCCGTCCTGGTCCCCCTGCTGTTTCTAATTATTGTCATTGACATTGTGAATGTTGTAACTTCAAATATCAAACTCTTCGCCGATGACACTTCTCTCCTTCCTACTATCGAAGATTCAGCCCATGGAGCAGCTACCATCAATAGTGACCTAGCTTTTTTTAGATGAATGGTTTAAAGAATGGCTTGTGTCCTTCAACGCCCTGAAAACAGATGCCATGCTTATTTCCTTCAAGAGAATCACTTGTGATTATCCACCTCTTATTTTCCAAGGTCAAGGTAGGGGAATGTCCTGGAACAGAAACACTTGGGGCTGACTCTAAAATGTGACTTAAAATTGAATTCTCATTTTAAAGAAGTCGTGACAAAAGCTTCTAAATACTTAAATATAATAAAAACCTTGATGTATCGCTTGATTGCGAAAAAAATTGGAGTGATTTATATGCCATTCATTAGATCAATCATGAAATACGGTAATGTGGAATGGGATGGTTGTGCATAAACCGATCAAAGACTCTTGGCAGATAAACAATTGTCTACGGCCCGTATTGTAACGGGAGCCATGAAAACTAAGCCAAGTGCGAAGTTTTAGGAAGTGACTGGATGGGAGACTTTGGTAGATCGGAGAGAGAGAGAGAGAGAGAGAGAGAGAGAGAGAGAGAGAGAGAGAGAGAGAGAGAGAGAGAGAGCCAAGCGCTTTATGATGTATAAGATAGTCCATACATGTAAATTACCCCCAGCTACCTATTTACTGCTCATGCCAACGCCCCAATTCCAGAGGGCAACACTTGCCTGACCAGGGCAAGTTTTAATTCAAGCTTACTTCCATTAGAAACTCGAAATTTGTCAACTCTATCCGAGTACAAAAGAACAATTTTTAACCTAGATCATATCCGGTCTAATACTCTGAACTTTTAAATGTAAGTATAAAAGATATATTTATCAATTCTACGCTCCCGTTTGCGCACGGGCCGAAGCCAATTTAATGAACATTTCTTTAAAAGAAGTATAAAGGCATCCGCTGCTTGCTCATGCGGAGCAGCTTCTGAAAGTATATGGCATCATTTTCTTACCTGTTCTCGTCATGTTACTGCTCAAGATATCCTCCATGCGGCTATATGTTGTTTATGACTATCATTACAATCTTGTTTGGCAGTGACCAATGCAACTTTGAAGACAATATTAAGATTTTTTAGCAGTGCAAGAATTTATAGAAAAGAGTAAACATTTTCAAAGGGAAACAATGACTTAGCTTCTACGTGATAATTTTGTCAATAATACATTTGATTGTGATGTTTACTTATGCACCCCTTTACCTGTGCTTGTCTTAGTGGTGTCTATCTTTTCCATGTATAAGCTATCCTTTGCTATGTCGCTCATCCAGCCCCTTCGTCTCTGGACTCCTTTAGCGGTTGTGTATTGGGACTGTATTGTAATGTCTGTCCTGTCTTCGTCACCCCTCTACTAGAAGGATAAATATGGGATTCAAAGCGATAGATAAATGCCGAGGATCTCTGTCAACTATTGGCATGTTATTCTAGTGGTCTTCCCTACAAATTTAGTTTAAAATATTTTTAGACAGAGTGACTTTAAATCATGTTGATGGAGCAGACGAGCTTTGAAATAACCGGTCGCTGTCGACCGATGTGATTCGGAAAGTTATAAAGAGTGCACTTAATTTCATTGGATTAGTGCGTGTTTTGTGCCAGGTTTACCATTCATTATTTTAAAAAATGCTCAACTCTCGAACTGTGGACAGTCGCTTCGACAAGCACTGGACATAACAATCAAATTAAAGCCTGTCGGAGTGCTTAACATAGTTTTAAGTATGTGGGTGCTGATGGGGGTTCCCTTTGTTCAAAGATGTTTGGACACTCACATAAAATTATCTCCAATCAAACCACAGGAAACTTTACACAATTATAGCTTGTTTGTACTCAAACCGAGTTTGGTGACATACATGTACCATGGCGAGTCCCGGAAAACTATTTGCAGGAAATCATGTCACAAACAGCTCAAAATGTCACCTTATTAAACAAAAGTAATGATAAAAGACAATAAACACGTTCTGGTACCGGATAAAATGACTTTTTATTCAACTGATTAAAAAAGTGAAATAAAAGACAAAAACAAAGAAACAAAACAAAACAAACAGTACGCATGTTGCATCAGGAACACATACAATACTTGTTTTAACCTCATAGACACTGCGCACATCCACGTATTTACTGGTCATGGCTGACATAACTAACATTGTAATAACACAATATTCGAAATGATGTATGAACCCTGAAAGTTTTCCATAACAATACGCGATTATCAGAATGTGCTCCGCCCGTGCTTGTATCGTTGCAACTGCTTTACCGTATATACCGGTATGTGTGTCAATGTGACCTGAAATCGCACTTGCTTGAGCAGCTTGAGTTTACAGCTTTCTTTAGGTATTCTACTTTGCCAAAGGTAAGCTGCTGAGGTCAGACATGCTGTCCAGGTCCCCATCGTCAATAGTTTCTGTTCAAAAATATAAAATTTAATATGAAAAAAAACTTTGTATCAGGCAAAATTTGCGGTCTGGGAGCCTTTACACACTGCCTAAAACTGTATGGCTGTGGGCGCAATTTCGGACTTTGGTCTGTGAGGTGTGTCAGTCTTAAGTAAATCTGAGTTAGATCAATTCAATAATAGATGCGGTCAAACCACATCGAGCTTTTTTTTTGTCAGATGTCATACGATCACCATCACTCTAAACGCTGCAAATCACTCCCATTTTGTTTGAGAAAAACATGACACGCTTCCCTTTTATGTTACAGTTTGCCCATTTATTTTTTGTTTTGGGTTTAGGTTGCAGAGATGCCAACATTGAAAATGCAATTTCAGGGACATTTGAGGGAGAACTTCAGGGACAGAGAATATTAACCAGAATATATAAAAAAAATACTTACGTGCAATGCGGGAAAAACACCGTAAATTAGTTAAAATTCTTTTTTTTTTTTTTTTTTTTTGGTGGGAGTGCCCCTGACCATGAGAAACCATTGGCTTCTATGAAGTGGATGTCTGTTTTATTCCCGACCTGGGTCCAAAGGATCCCTCCTGCCCCTCCCCCCCCCCCCCCCCATTAAGGAGAAAAAAACAAACTGCAACTTTTATGCAAGAAAACGCTGTTCGTCACGTCCAGAAAGCATAAAACTTTTGACTTCCCAAAGGCTGTGCCACTGGACCTCCGCCACGGTACTGCTTGGACCCCTGGCCTTGGAGGCAGATATTTGCAGCTTCTGAACGTATAGAGGCCTATTTTTAATTCCCGTCTTCAGCAAATCCCGGACCCGCGCCGGTATGCACCAAAACATTCCATATCAAGACTTTATTTGGAAGAAAAAGCCTCCTCATCTAATTAATCTACACATTAAACTGTCTTAAATATCTATGTATGTTGATTATATTGTCCTGTTTATATCACAAGTTAGCCTAAATGTGGTTTAATGACATACAATAGGCTTATCAACTGACTCTTCTATTTACAGAACGGCAGTATGTTGGTCGCAAAGTGTGCACAAATGCCGGAATAATACCAAAAGCCACCCCGGTATAATCTACAACCAATACCACGAAACAGCTAGTCGCATTTAAACAGAAATTATTCATGGACACGCCGATAATTCGTTGACACGTGAGTACATAGCTACATTGACATTACATACCAAGTCAACGAAATCAATTTCCAAATATTCAAATATCTTAATTGGGGGATATGATTTAGTTAAGGTGGCAAACAGGGACTGTAAATTGGTCTTAACACAGAATGGTGTTCTTACGGAGGTGATTTCATTTGAAAATGCTACTGTACATAAGATTACAGACTATAGACCAATGACAATTACTTAAACATGTTGTGCAAGATGCTAGGTTTGAGTCGGGTGTATCATGGACACATTTGCCATATATATATATATATATATATATATATATATATATATATATATATATATATATATATATATATATATATATATATATATATATATATATATATATATATATATCTGCCTCTATGTGTGTGTGTGTGTGTGTGTGTGTGTGTATGTCCGAAATTGATTCAACATGATAGCCGGCCTGTGTTAATATCATCAATTTAAGAACTTTTGGTAAATATTTTACATAACTATCGTGACGGGGGTGGGGGGGGGGGTAGGTAAGTTTTTAATGATGCAGGAGTGGTCTTGTAAACAAATTGCCTGAGCCTGGGTTTTCACTATTTTGAATTTGTATAAAAATTTATATCTGTTAGATAATGGGAATTGGAGCCAGAGAATGCTATTTTGTCCTGATTATATTATTTATTTATTTTAACATACGAAGATTATTTGATTGATAATACGGATGCCTGATTATTTGTATATATTTTGGACGCATCATGGAATTTCCCCCGTTCCGTTGGTGCCCCCGCTGTAAAGGGGAAGTTTTCCTAATAAATTATTATTATTATTATTATTATTATTATTATTATTATTATTATTATTATTATTATTATTGTTGTTGTTGTTGTTGTTGTTGTTGTTGTTGTTGTTATTATTATTATTATTATTATTATTATTATTATTATTATTGTTGTTATCGTTATCGTTATCGTTATCGTTATCGTTATCATTATTATTATTACTATTATTATTATTATTATTATTATTATTATTATTATTATTTATTATTATTTGCATAGGGATGTTGATTAACTGGTAGTTTATGGCACATAACAAAAAAGAAAGTAAGTATATCATAACCCATAATAACAAACCGTATCATAAAACTTATATTGCATAATTTAGTGTAACAACGTTTCTGTGGTGATATTAAATTAGAGTCATAAAATTATCACATGCAGGGTTAAAAAATTTGGACATATAATTTAGAATATTGATATTCATGGTATATAGTAATGACCCTATGATTGATCCTTAGAGAACACCACAACCAGCGGAAATATATCCCACAATCCTACTTGGCTTAATGAAATATCACAAATTCATATGCCATAAAATTTAAGTTTTAGAAGTTAGAAAGAAGAACTCGTTTACGTTACATTTTATTGTCTGGTATCTATTACAAGTTCAGCTAAATGTCAAATTATTTCAACAGCATCTTACTTAAGTCATCTTGTAATTTTATTTTCCATACTTGGCCATTTAATTGCTGCAGTAAATCCAGACAATTTTTATTCTGACGGCGTTAAACTGTGGGCAATTTAAAACGTAATAAACGTAAATCATAAATCCTGCAATGGTTTGAATACTTTGAATTGTTGTTTGTTTTTTGTTTGTTTGTTCGTTTTTTGTTTTTTTTTAATATATGTCGTTTTAATACATGATATTTGCACACTTATTCCCAATTTAGTTGAATCTCTTCATCCGGGTACATTCTTTAAAACGGGCAAATGGTTTTCTGCGTCAACGTTAAACTCGAACTTTTTAATCGTTTTTAACCCTTTGCTGGTGAGAATCAGATTGAGTCAATAGCTTTCCTCGCCGTGGGTTGGACGTATTGCAATATTTACCATGTATATCCCCCTCAAATCGTGTCAGACCAGTCTGTTTGGACTTTCATGAAATTACAGTTCCTGATAATTGTTTGTTGTATGAGCTCGCCAGGTGCTGCATAAATATTATAGCACATACCCTGGTGTTTGCTAAATTGGTGTTTTAATTTGAGCCCATGGAGGTCATGGATATTACTTTACGTTGGGCATCATTAAATCTACGGTTTATTTGGATCTACATTTAATTCTCCGTGTATCATAATTTGATAATTGTGAGTATGACGTTTTTAGTCAAATGGACTACGATAGGTTGCCCGGCACCGATCCTGCTGTAGCTATGTCGCTGTCATATTCAACAGTTGATCGACCGAGCTGACAGGCTTCCCCCAGGCAAAAAGAGCCCAACATCACCGTAACCTGTCTTTGCATTGATGACAGCGATTTCATCTACCGTGAACATGAACCAAACTTCAAAATGGCGAGGAAATGTGACGTTACTTTTTCAAAACATATCAAATAATACATTATTGAGTGGGGAGTTTAAACCATATAACCTCACAACGATCAAACCAGCGAGAACAGTGAGCATACTGTCTCCCATACTCATGTCTCTTGCAGGGATATCAGGAAACATACTGGCGCTATCAGTGCTGTGTCGGTGCAATAAGTACAAACCGAGGAGTGCTTTCTACAAGCTAGTTGCCGGTCTGGCAGCCACGGACTTGCTAGGCCAGATGTCTGTTAGCCCCGTAGTCATTGCTATGTACAAGAACAATTTAACATGGATCGGCGGCCAGCCGCTCTGTGACTACTTCTCTTTTATGATGATATTTTCTGGCTTGGCTACCACGTTGATCGTCAGCGCCATGGCCATCGAAAGGTACATTGCCATTCGGTACCCACTCTACCATACTGCCAAAGTTACCAACAGCTTTGTCAAAATTGCTTTTTGCACAACGTGGGGCTTTGCTATCATTTATTCAACCTTGCCAATATTTGGCATCGGTGAAAATGTGATTCAATTTCCAAGAACATGGTGCTTTTTCAACTTTCAAAGTGAAAAACCAATTCATCGGATCTATGCTTATGTGTATGCAGGTATTGTGATGCTGTGTATCACTGTGGTGGTGTTCTGCAACTTGTCTGTGATAGTTAAGATCATACATATGAGTGTTAGGCATAGACGTCTGATAGAACAGGGGCGCGTTGTGCGCAGCAAAACGAATCATCGGCTGTTACAAGTTCAGACATTGGTGCTGCTGGCTGGCATAATGTTGGTGTTTGTTTCCTGTTGGATGCCCTTGATGGTAAGTTTTGCAATTTACGAACCCCTTGTTCATTTACCACCTATTCGTCACTGTTATATGTATGTTACTAGCTAGTGTAAGTACGTTCCTGACCAAGAGTACCACCAAAACCAATGGGTCATTTTCTGCTTAAATTATTCAAAAGTAAATACCCGAATATCAAGTATCGTATGCCTTGATTTTCACGTCTTGTTTAATGAGAAAGTTTTCAGTTACAGAAAGGTCACTTTATATATAGGGAGTTAAGGATGGCATTGGGTGCGTTCGCATAAAGCAATGCCCCAGCCACGCTAGGGTCAAGCTGTAGGGAAGGCATGCTGGGCTATTCTGCTTTCCCTTTCGAAACCTGCCATCGTACGTTAGCATAGAAGTCAAGTTTGGGGGCCTTGAAATTTCGTTGCTAGGGTAACAAGTTTCAAATGTGGACTCACGTTTCAACAGCTGTTCTCATCCCTATCTGCAACGTATCGCATGTAGGCTAATGCACACCTTTAGCTTGGCCAAGAAGGGTGTGCAATTATAAATTGATATATGACGCAAAATGCGTTACAAATAACCTGTGGGTCAACCCCCAAACATTGCTGTAATAATGCTTCGACAAAATCAATATGAGGGTTGTTTAGTAAAGGCCGATGCTGCTCTTGACAAATGTGCATGTCCTTCAGATTTTTATTCTTGAGGGCGTCGTACACTTTTACAGTACATTACGCAGAAAAACCGACTTTACTCCAAAAATGTCCTCACATACACTACACTTGCTCATTTGAAATCATATAAATAATATATTCTATAAGTACACATTTGGATTAAGCTATTAAAACAATGAAATTTCTGTAAGTGCTAAAAAATTAAATTTTAATTGCTTCATTAGAAAACTTTAGGTTCACCTGTTTTTGCAGAAAAACAAAAATAGCACAAACGCCAAAATGGGAAACATTAATTTCTCATGGAAAATAAAAGAATACCCTTCCAGAGACAAAGTTGTATTTCAGAATTTGGATGAGTTTTTAGTGAAAAAATACAGGATCTTTAAATTAAAATTTTTATTTTCTAAAAAGAGTAAACAGCAGTAAAATTAGAACTAATCGCTTCTTCATTAAAGAGAGTGTTTAAGAGAGTGCTTTATGTTCTTTCATTTAACGCTATAAAATGAATCTAATCTTTGTCTTTTTAAACGCCATTTTGAATTTGATGCAAAATTTTAGAATTGTATTTAAAATTTACTATATCGATAGCGATACTAAAATTTTACATACAGTACCAGAATTAAACATGTTGTTATGTTTTCTTTCAGCCAATATACTTTTCAGGGTATTAGATCGTAATCATTTTCAATAAACATTTATACATGAGCGTCATAAAGTATCCTACACCGAACAAATTAAATCCTACCTTAAAATTCTTTAACCCTAGCCATATATAAGATGAAAGAAAGAAAGCATGTGGTTTCACTTGATCAATATAGCAATATGCTCAAAAACACACGATTAGATATGGCAGAACTGGCTATGTTCAAATGATTAGTGTCAAGAGACTAATACTTGGATTATATTCAGCTCTCAATTATAGAAACAGTGCCCTGAACAGTGATGGGGGTGTCGGTTTACGCAATTGCATTTGCCAATTCACGGGAATTTGTAACATTGTAACAAAGAAAGGAAAGCTGGGGATTCTGCTTTTCAATAGCTGCAGGAAATGTTTAAGTTCCGTACTAAATTAAGTTCGTAGTGGCATGAGCGACACATATCAGAAACTTGCGCAATGAGACATTGGAAGCTGAGACACTAACCTAAGAAGGATAAGTTTGAATGGTAAATGTAGTTACATTTTGATGCTGAAAACAACAATCAAGATGGGATGAACCAGATCACATATAATATATATAAATATATATAAATATATATATATATATATATATATATATATATATATATATATATATATATATATATATATATATATATATATATATATATATATATATATATACATACATATATCAGTAATTTGTAATATAACGCTGACACTGTTGCTTCAGGCTAATATTGAGTAAGGTATACCGGCACGAATTTAGTACCTTGCCTGTGAATGATGCGTGTAAACTGGATGGTTAGTGAGGCATGCTATGATGCGAGTTCACACGCACACACACACACACACACACACACACGCACACACGTCAAAAGACACATAAAGGACGACGTATACATATAACTTCTAAAGGAACATTAGCTTAAAATAATATCTCCTGAAATGTCTTTGTCATTGTAATTTAAAGACATGGTGCACACAGCCCTAAATTGTATGCTCTGTGTGTAATTTCGGTCTTTAGTCTGTGGATAAATCAGTTAAGCACTATAAAGTAATGGTATTCAACCATCTGAGCTAGATCAATTCATAATAGTTGCGGTCAAACCACATCGGGCTTTATTTGTCAGATGCCACACAATCACAGTCGCTGTAAAAGCTGCACATCACTCGCCTTTAGTTTGAGTAAAACACGATACGCCACCCGATTAATAAATAAATAAATAAATAAATATATATATATATATATATATATATATATATATATATATATATATATATATATATATGTGTATATGCATATATATATATATATGTATATGCATATATATATATATATATATATTAATATATATATATATATATATATATCCATGATACGGTCGTACTAACTGACAAACAAGTTTGTCAGGAATATTTGTGGGAAAAGCGATTTGTTTTTTGAAAGGTGTTACGACTTTAGTACGAAGTTTGTTGGATGTTTTGTCTAACCTACTGTGCCACTTTGCAAAACCTACCACTGTGTACTCCTTATCTACTAAAGATACCGACTCACAGGTCATTTGATACTGTGGTCCGCTGCGTGCAGTATACAAGGGAAGTTCCTTTACATGTATTAAGTAAGCATTTATGTATGCTATGAACTAATACATTTTCCTGACACGGAGAAGAAAGGATGATTGTGTTCTTTACTGCCTAAGCGTCAATGATCTGGATGTTCACAGTGAGGAAGAATACAAAACCATTTGCAACAATATACAGTAGGCACTGAAAAGTATTGCAATGTGCATTGGACTCGTTTTCATCCCAACTTTAAAAGAACGAAAATTTACCTGACCGCTTCATACGTCTAAGCGGATGTGTGAAATAGTTACCAGACATTTTAAACTCTGAAAACGGATGCGGCGTAGAATAACGTTTAGGTAATTTTGATTCAGTTATCGACAGAGGATGGCGCTATCTGCTGGTTGCCCATTAAAAAAACGGGCGGGTGATGGACGAAAGTAACAAATCTTCGAATTTGAAATTTTGGCTTTTTAAATCTCTGCCGAATGGTATATTTCGGTGTTTCGGGATAATCTTAGGAATTTACGGATAAAAATAAATTGCAAATAATTTGTCAACTACTTTATAGCAATATAAACTTTATATTTTCTCTACGAGATTGTGAAGTCTGCCGTCTGAGTTCAGTATTTTCTATGACGAATAGTGTACCGTTGAACATTCGAGTGGCAGTACTTGAAATCCCTCGGGCTCGTCAACACGAACAACTGTGCAGCTCACCAGAAGGAATTTCCTAATCTCGAAATTTTACTCCGGAAGAGACAGAGACAGTCATATGTTCTAGAGTTTGACGATCAATGCGATTTATCATTATTATCTATTTTTATAATTTATTGTTATCATTCATTTTATCGTGAAACTTCCCTTTTTAACATTAATATCCCTTTTATGATAATCCCGCTTTAAAATGAGAACAAAAGATACCTGGATGTTAATGACTACTTACTTCCTGCAGTGTTGTTTCATGTTAAGTGGAGAATAATAGCTTGGGAGGGTAGCTCTGCGTAAAATTCGAGTGCTGCCAGTTAGTGGAGCAAAGACAGGCATAATTCTGTTGGTCGTCCGTTTGTTGATAGAAACACAATCAGAATTTAACCTTTTTTATGCAGTCACACGATTGTTAGCTATTACGATAAGATTGGCTTTAGCAACAAACCATTAGCTGTTACAGTGTACCTGGTCCACAATATCATTGGTGTACACTGGGAACAGAAGCTGCCCAAATACGTTTCCTCGCAGGGCATCGGCTTGCAAATGGATGACATTCGACTTATTTAGAATGGAGTCGTCGGGAAAAACACAAGACTGATGGGCGGAAACCTAGGTATCGTTTGTAAAAAATAAAAAAAAAAAAAAAAAAAAAAAAAAAAAAAAAAGTATTTACAAATTCCTTTCGCAAAATTTTGCTGACGCATCACGTACTTTTTTAGTTCATTTCTTGTAAATTCGAGTCAAATTTGTTTCTTTCTGTTCAGAGGGAAAATTCGAAGTTACCAGTCAGAGCAAAGAATATTTGCAGTGAAGCAAATCTGTGTGTGTCTTCAAACCTTTAATAATTGAAAATGTTGCAACTGTTGTCTACTGTTTATTGACTGTGCCTATAATCAGTTGAAAATCCAGTGGCATCAGATCTATAAATTGAACTCGGGCTGTTGTCCCTGTATCTGCTTCTGGGTATATGTCCTCAAAACTTGAAAAATTTAAAACGTTGAAAGTGTTATTTAATGTTCATTGATTGTGCCTGTAATTTTGTTAAAATTCAATGGCATCTGATCTATGGATTGAACTTCGAATGGCAACCCAATTTGACTTATTACTATAAGCCGACTATGCGCCTTATTTCTGCAACTAACGTGGCATGGAACAATGAAAACGAGGAAAGCCGAGTCAGCCGTGTATGGTGAAGGGCACTTGTGTCGTATGAAACTTAAAGTTTTTATTGCGTATAAGAATTATCGGTGAAACTTAAGATGCTCCACATAATCTAGGTTATTTATACATTTCTTTTGATGTAGTTTTGTTCTTGTTTTTTTGTTTTGTTTCTGATATTTAATTATAACTTAGTTCTTTTAACTATGTGCATAGTTTGTCTAGTTCTGAGTTTATGACGTACACACCTGACACTCGAGAAGACTAAGATTACTGAATGATGTTCTTTAATAAATAATGGATTTGAAAAATGAAATAAAATCAAGGTTTATCATTTATATGAATCATGTGTGACATACATAGGGCCATATAGGGACACAGTTAATTAGATTGCTCAGTATACCCTCAGCTTCACCGATAACAGCTTCCTGTTTACGATTAGGTAGGCAACTAATATCTTGATTGCACATTTAAAGTGGATTCATTGGTCTCAAACTAACTCACATTTTAGAAAGCTAATACTGCGATTTAATACATTGAATGCTGTAAATAAATTCATGACTGTGTGAATTGATTCCCTTGTGAGGTGCTTTACTTGTGGTAGCTCACGAATAAAGATTGCTTTGTATGGGTTTGTATCCTAAAAGTAATCTGACCTATAAATCCAAATGAAGTGGACTTGGCCGCATAAAATTCTCTAAAGCCATATCGGCTATCAAAACACATATTACCCAGCTGAAAATACCAATGCACTTGAGTAAAAGTAACGTTCAGAAACGGAGGATATTATAGGGATTCAGAAACGGAGGATATTACCGTGTATGTAAATATGAAAATGTGCCCGGTTAAAAACAAAACAAAACGACAATCCCGATTCGTGTTGGCCGACAACTTTGTTTCCTGTCATGTCGAATTAGTCCGCTCCAATGAAGTGCGTTTACGGTATATCGTCCATGCCTGGCTGTTAAGTGACATGTAATATGATAGAAGCAAGTTTTGTTATAATGTGCAAATAGATGTTTCTGCGCCACTAATGACTACACTCTCCTGCAGAAATTATACATTACAGACAAATGAGGCCCTGCTTAAGTCATCTATATAATCAACCGTAACTTATTTCTTTCATATAATTTCTTATATCTGGGTGCGAACCCAGACATTTTGCTTTTCCAAGAATTCTTTCTTTCTTTCTGTCTTTCTTTCTTTCCTTCTCCCTCTCTCTTTCTTCCTTTCTTTCTTTCTTTCTTTCTTAATTTCTTTCCTTCTTAATTTCTCCTTCTTTACAACCAAATTTGGCCGGAGTTTTTCTCGAACTTTTATTCCTAAAAACCTCCAAACTTGCCATAGTGACTGACCTACATCTACCAGTGAAATTGTGCATATCGTTTGGAATAGTCATGATGTTAATAAAATGCAAACTACGGGCAATTAAAGTTTTAAATGCTTTATATCTTCAAAATTATTACAGATAGACACAAAGTTATAACTTACACACGTAGGTTTGACACATCTGGCAAATCCAATAGCATGCAAACAAAAGCTGGGGAATTTCAATGTGTGCCAAATTAAGTGAATTTTCCCCACAATGCACATCCCTTGTACTGTTTCGTGGGTGGAGCTCCATGGTGCCAGGCAACCATTTTGCATTCAAAATAAATCAGCTTGAACCCGTCTCATAGGTAGCCTTCTATTCATGCATGTAAGGTGTATAGTTTGGGGTTTGGGTCTTGTCGGAAGTGGGGGAGGGGGAATTCCCAACCACAGTGTAATGAGGTTTTCAAAACAATACAGAAGATCTCTTGCATGTCTTTGTTTTTCTTGTAATCAGTGAGATGAAGCCCGTTATTATTATGAAGAATGTTCATGTACATGTACATTTAGTTTTGTGACAGCCTCTGTTAAAATTTGTTTATATAATAAAGGAACTAGGACAGCTTTTTATTACACGTATACACATCTCCTTGAATTGTAATATATATACATTGTACATGTATATGTGCATGTATGGATAATGTACATGTTCATATACTTATCCATACTGCCCAAAAGTACCGACCCTCTGAGGAATGGACACTTTTCTCTGGTCCCAAGGGTGTCCACTGTAGAGGGGTTTCACTGTATAAGTAAATACTGGGATTGTGTGTCCTGAGTAATTACTTTTGATGCTATTCAAGTTTTAAAATGTGAAACGTCTTTGATTAGCACATTTTCAGAGGCTGAAGTTTTGTATATATCGTTCACATATATGTACACCACACTCATATCTGTACCAGTACCAGCTGGAATGACACCTCTATCTATTATAGGATTGACAATATTCAAGATTTTTGAAGTTGGAAATATGTGTATCTCCTGGTATGCATACCATTATGTGGGTTTGTTATGTTTGCAAATCCAATTGCAGGAAATCATAAATGTATACGTGTAGTTGAATATCGTCCAATGCATTATGCATCAAAAAATGTCAATTTATATATTCTCCGTACGTTTTACTATGGGCACATTTGATGAAATTAGAATGCTAACTGAATTGGGGACACATGAAAAAAATTTAAATGTTGAATATCTTCAAAAGTACACGTATTCTACACACAAGCGTCAATACACTTCAATTCATTGGTTTATGCTATATATGCATATAATGATATTAAAATAAAAGTTGTAAAATTTAATTTAGTCTAGTTAGGTACACTTGGAGAACTATATTTTTTTAGAATCGCATGTCCAGTATAATTATTTATGGATGCGAATCAAGCCATTTTTTTTGCAAGAACTTTTTGCTTTTCTTTCTTTCTTTCTTTCTTTCTTTCTTTCTTTCTTTCTTTCTTTCTTTCTTTCTTTCTTTCTTTCTTTCTTTCTTTCTTTCTTTCTTTCTTTCTTTCTTTCTTTCTTTCTTTCTTTCTTTCTTTCTTTCTTTCTTTCTTTCCCTCTTCTTTGGACCCAAGCTTGTCCGGACTTTTTCTGGGACACTATAATTCCCAAAACCACCAAGCTTGCCATGGTGACTGACTGCCTACAAGTGAGATTGTTCATTTCGTTTGGAATATTCAAAATGTTTAAAATTATACAAATTAGGGGGAAATAAAGATTTGGATGCTTTATATCTTCAAACATACTTACACATGTAGGTTTGAGACAACTGTTTATCTAGTAGACAGTGAACAAATGCCGTAGAATTTTAAATTATGCTAATTAGGGGCACTTGAACAATTTTAAAGTTTTTTATCTCCGAAATATTATAGATAGAGGTGCCATTCCAACTTTAATGTTGGTTTGTGACATAGCTGCATCCTATGACCCATGACCCAAAGTTCTAGCATTTTAATTTGTGCACATTTGCTGAATACACAAAATTTAAGTGTTGAATACCTCCAAATTTATTGTAGATAGAGAAACCATTACAATTTCAATTCGTAGGTTTGTGACATAGCTGGATCCCACGAACAATGAACTAAAATTGTAGCATTTTAAGTTATGCGCATTCAGTGAAAACACAAAATTTACATGTCGAATGGCTTCAAAACTGTTCTGATTTTATGGTCACCCAGACACATTTGCTGTGAAGCAAATCTTCTTTTCTAGTTCTCTCTCCTGCTCTCGACTAAGTTTGGTAATGAGACACTGGAACTCAAGTCTTAGTTTCAAAATCTTACTGACGGCCCCACCGTTGGGGCTAATTTGAGAAAATTACAGCATTAAATATAATCCTTCTGAATCATCTTTATAAAAGTCTCTGTTAACTTTAAGTGGTGAGGGCATGGGAAGGTCAAATGGAAATCAAACAGGCGACTGCGTAATATTATGACCTGTATGTCGTTGTCTTCTATCATGAAGGTCGCGGAAGACATGCATGTAGGGTCTAATTGCAGCATTTACTTCTAGTTAAAGTGTATATGGAAGATAGATACAGCCAGGGAGCTGCCACCGTCCAGCCTCTTATAATCATCAAAGCAAAGTCAGTAATGGTGCCTTACGCTTACAAGCTAATAAAGTCATTACAGGATGTTTGCTACAGACGAAGACCAGATGCGCACCATGCATATTTATTGGTACCTGCTAATGCATCTGAGACAACATGGAGGTACACCCGTCGAGACCCATCTATATGTGCGTAAGGTCTACCAAATTATTGTAAAACTAGGGAAAGTGATTTGCTGCATAGCAAATCTGTGTGTGTGTGTTTTCAAAGCATATAGGTATGGCATTGTACAACTATTCCATAACACATGAGTGGAAGTTGGAATGGCGTCTCTATCTATCTATTATAGCTATGAAGTAATTCAAGATTTAAAATTTCCAATGGTGCTATTTAGCATAATTTAAATTGCTACAACTTTTATTTTAAATTCATTACATGCGCAATGGTCAACAACCCCCTAGTAGAAGTTGAAAAGACATCTCTATCTATAATAGTTTTGAAGATATTCAAGATTGAAAATTTCAAATACTGCTAATTAGCATAATTCAAATTGCCAAAACTTTGCCTCAATTCATTACATGCGTAACAGTCAACAACCCCCTAGTTGAAGTTGAAACGACATCTCTATCTATAATAGTTTTGAAGATATTCAAGTTTTGAAATTTTAAATGCTGCTAATTAGCATAATTTAAATGGCTACAACTTTTGCTTTAGATTCATTAGATGCGCAATGATCAATAACCCCCATAGTACAAGTTGGAATGACATCTCCATCTATTATAGTGTTGAAGATATTCAAGATTGAAAATTTCGAATACTGCTAATTAGCATAATTTAAATGGCTACAACTTTTGTTTTAGATTCATTTAATGTGCAACGGTCAACAACCTCTAGTTGAAGTTGAAATGACATCTTTATCTGTAATAATTTTGAAGATATTCAAATTTTAAAATTTTGAATGCTGCTAATTAGCATAATTTAAATGGCTACAACTTTTGCTTTACATTCATTAGATGCGCAATGATCAATAATCCCCAGTAGAAGTATATCGTATTTGTGGCACTGATCCATTCACACGCGTTAAACAAAATAAGACCGCATGCTATTATATACCCCACGCGTCTGTTTGGTGACACATGTTCGAAATACATGCTGGAAGGTCAGCGCCAGTAAACATACACGCCTATTTATATTGTTTGACTCATGTTATATATAATAGCACGCACATGTGTTTATTTCATTTAATGCGTGATAAGGTATCGGTGCCATAAATACGATATTTCTAACGAGTTAAACAAATTAGGTACGCGTGTATGTTTAATGGCACTGATCCTCCTTCCGCATATTTCTAACGCATTTCATGAACCGTACACGCGTCATCGTTTTGTTTAACGCGTGTGAAGTTGATTGACGCGTCCGCGAATTTTAGCAGGCTAGCTTATTCTCGCTTTTATGGCAGAATACCCCCTTGACAGTATTAACTGAACGCGTCAAACAAAATAAGCACTATTGTGCTATTATTTGGTTTCAACATACTTTATTAACAGAAAGCAATTGAGAAGAAGGGCATATCCCTATATTCAACCCTTTTGCTAGGAAAAAAGACACATGCACAAGACAAACGAATTGACACACCAGAGCCTTGCCGCTCCCCAAACAAACAAAGTTGAAGAGCGTCGCATCCCAAGAAAACAAGTATTGGACACCACAGTTACGTACACAGAAAGGGGGCTAACTGATTTTTTTTAGTTAATTGGTAAAAAATATTACTATGTGGGCGTTTCAGTTCCAGAACGCTTGCTCTTTTCAATGCATTCCGTAACTGCTAAAAATCCTGGGGGGGGGGGGGCATACTCAACATCAGGCTGTGTGTGTGCCTCAGACATTTTTATACAATGCCCTATCTTAATCCTACTCCAGATGTGAAAAGGTACCCTTTCTTAATCCTTTGTATTTGTTGTAGAAAGTGCTACATTGGTGCATCCTGATGCAAATTGGAAACCAACATTCCAATTTTAAACAAGTTTTAGCATATTCTTACTTCCCACAAAAATTTCCCCAAAGAAATTACTAATTATATCCTATATTTCCAGCCTATATCCAAGATTTATATATTTGTTAGAAAAATTAATAAGACATTCAGTTCACTCAAATAATTGTAACCGCTATCCTAATCCAGCCTTGTACATCGGGGGGGGGGGGGGGGGGGGGCTTTTGTAATCCTGGCAGTAATGAGAACAGGGCCTTTCCCGCGGCACAATCTGGTACAATCCTACATGGGAGTTCCCCTCCCCCGCTAAAAATATCATGATGTTTTTGTCAAAATTGCATTCACTATTTCCAAATGTTATAGTATTCAAACAAAAGAGAGCCAGAGCATTAATAGTGGTGTGTAAAACGTCACGAGCGATGGTATAGTGCGACAGGTGAGGACGCAATGCCACACACTTTCCGATGCAACTCCACAGCAAGCTGGTGATAATATAACGCCAGCTTTAAACAAATCTTCGTTAAACTTACTGCGACCCATACGCAACCTGCAGTGAAGAACGGATAAATATCTTTCGCCAGTTGTTAAAAGCGCAGAATATATAGGGTGCACACGGGGGTCAGAGATTTCCGTTTAAACTGTGCCAAAGTCGGTAAATTTCGGATCGCTAGCGGTAGCAAGTTCCATAACTTAGTTGCAGGTGGGAAAAAGGCCTATTCGAATAGGATTGTTATGGTATAAAATAAGGCATTTCAGGCAATTCGTGTCGTTGTCTGAGGTTGTAACGTAGGTTCTCATCAATACCTGGTGCATTCTGGCAAAATATTGACCAAATAGTCGGGCGTCAATCTGTGAACAATTATACACACCATGATCAATTTCGATCTCCTCCGTCGTTTGGACAGTGTCTCCCAACCATTTTTTCTTATAATGTAGCAGTAGGGGTGGTTTTCATAACTCCAGTTACGATACGACCCGCTGTCAGTTCTGGATCCTCCAACAGTTTTCCGTCAGCCTGCACACAGTCATCCGACACACATTACATTAACTATGTTCCAAAACAGGTCGAACAAAGGATTTATAAATGACTTCTAGGCTTTCACGATTTAGGATGTACTGCAAAAACTTCAGAATGTTATTTGTTTTAGCTTTGGTAGCTATGTATTTAACATGAACGTTCCATTTTGAATCGGATTTTTAAAAAAAGGCCTAAATGTTTGTGATTGGATAAATTCTCTAATTGGTGTCCTGGGGAGACAAGAGATGGGTGATAAGCGGGTTCCTTTTAAGGGAGATGAGCACAGAGCTAGTTGTGAGGGCGTTAAAAGAAATTAGTCATTCTTTAGACCACACATGTAACGAGGAAAGACAGATAGCTATGGACAGTTGCGGCACATTCAGGATCGTCGATGGTGAGATGGAGGGACTTATCACCCGCAAAGAGTTTTACTTCTGCATTAACAACATTTACTATGCCGTTAACATCAACAAGAAAAAAGTTTCCTTCCGGAGAGATGGGACGTACTTTTTGTTCACAGATAGGTTAAATAATTTGGTAAGATTTATAAATAATGGGTGCGGCTTCTTTTGAAAGCTTAGGATTTATTTCTTCTGGACCAGTTGCTGTAGGTGTTTCGAGATTTTTAAGCACGTCCACTACTTCATTTTTACAGTTATTCATATTTGCAATTAGTCTGATAGGATAGTCTCGCGGTGTGGGATTTTGGACTTTGGAGGTGCCAAGGTGACTTTAGTTTAAGAAGAACGAATTAAATATTTCTGCTTGAGAAGCACTATCGGATATATGTTTGCCTTCGTGTAATAGGGACGGTATGGTATGACGATGATTCCTTTTTAAAAAGTGTTTGACAGTCCTCCACCAGACGTCGTTCTTTTTGGATTTTTTAGGGAGTTGTTTAGTTAAGTACGTGTTCGAACATAGTTTTTCCTCAAATACTTTATTCTTTCTTTCATTCTTTCTTTCTTTCTTTCTTCTTTTCTTTTCCTTCTTTCGTCCTTTAAGTCTGTGCATTCATTTCTTATGCTAAGTAGCAGCACTTGAAACATTTGAAAGTTGAATACTTCCAAAACTGTTATAAATAGAGGTGCCAATGTAGCTTTAATTTGTAGGTTTGTGACAGAGCTGCACCCAGTGAATCCTGAACCAAAGTTGTAGCATTTTGATTTATGCAAATTATGTGAATTTGCAATTTACAAAGTTGAATTCTTGAATAACTTTCAAACTGTTACAGACAGAGATGCCATTCCCACTTCAATTTGCAGGTTTGTGATATACCTGCATCCAATGAAACATGAACCAAAGTTTAAGCATTTAGATTTATGGAAATTAGGTGAAAAAATTGAAATCTTGAATAGCTTCAAAACTATTATAGTCTGAGGTGTCATTCAAACTTCAGTTGACAGATTTGTCGGATAGTTGCATCCGGTGAACCATGGATCAAAGTTGTAGCAGTTTGATTTATGCAAATTAAGCAAATGCATAAAATTTAAATATTGAATAGCTTCAAAACATTGACAGATTGAGGTGCGTTTTCCAGTTTCAATTTATAGGTTTTTTACATGGCCGCATGAAAATATATTGTTGCAGGAGTTCAATAAATACTAAATAAGCAATTTTTTAAAGCTTTCTGGGCACACTGACTGATCTGCTGACCAGCAAATAAGTTTTTTCTAGTTTAGTATTATATTCTTCTTCAGCCATACGTATATGTTCCTGATATTGTCCCCTAAGTTGGTTATATGCAGCTCACAATGCATCTCGATTGGGGCCGTCATTGCTGTTTTAGCTTCAGGATAAGAAGGTTTGACCATGTATACCATGGTAGGTCTTTTAGACGGATAGTAATTTCCTTACATGGGATACACTCCTTGGCAGCATGCAAAAAGGTTTCAGTGAAGGAAAGACAACACTCATTGACATTATCGGGTAAAAAATGTTACCCCATGGAATCTGGTGAAGATAGTTACAAAATTGGTCAAAATGTACCCTTCCACTACCACTCTTAATTTATTCGTTTGTAAGCAGGTTCCAATTTCTGTCTAAAGAGTAATTTTGTGTGCACTATCCTATGGTCGAAATTGGCTACAGCAGGTAAAACTTGAAGTTCTTGGATATAATTTGGGACGTTTGATATAATTTGATCTAAACAAGTGTAAGCGTTATTAGTTATACCGGTGGGTTTCTGGATATGAATTACCAATTCAATTACAATTGTTGTGCAGGACTGGTCAAGTTTTTGCCAGTTGCTGTTGGGCATTCAGATCGCCAGTTAGTATAATGTTTTGTATGCCGTTATTTCGGGCTTGATCGAGACTTGCTTGTAATTTATCCCGAAATGAAACTGGTGAGTCTGGTTGCCTGTAAATGACTTTCAATAAGAATGTTGATATTTTGAATTTTTACTTCAGACCATAGTAATTCCATGTCAGGACTTTTCAAGCCATGATGTCTTGATGCTAGGAAATGTGGTGACACATAAAAACCAACGCCACCACCTGTTCATTCAAACGGTCCTTATGTATTATGGTATGAAAACCTGATAATTCCAAGACCACTATCAAGATTATTTGGCGACAAAAAAAAAAAAAAACGTTTCAGAGAGGGCTATTTTGTCATAATGAGGGACTATATCAGCTTTTTAACCCCTATTCTTTTTCCTCAGATAAGCTGCGGATGTTGACGTGGCAGAGGGTTGTGTCACAGAATACAGCGTGTGGTGAAGGGGTTAAATGAATGTGTCCGGCTAATATATAAAAAAATGGGGAAATAGATAGATAGACAGACAGACAGACAGACAGACAGACAGACAGACAGACAGACAGACAGATAGATAGATAGATAGATAGATAGATAGATAGATAGATAGATAGATAGATAGATAGATAGATAGATAGATAGTCGGAATGAATGTGCAGATATCATGGGCAACTCAGGCTCTTTGCCGACTTAAAATACAACTGTATGAAACCTGCCGGAAGCACAGGCACATCATAACTAAAATGGGTATTGATAATAATAATAATAATAATAATAATAATAATAATAATAATAATAATAATAATAATAATAATAATAATAATAATAATAATAATAATAATAATAATTAAATATGATACCTACTGCAGAAGTTCTACCTGCCACACAGACCACTGTGTAGGCGGTATGATATGCCTCTCAGACAGGTCATCCACAAAGTGACCCGGCTGGGGAGGCACACCACCCCAGAAAGAATGCATATCTTACTCAAACTATTGACGTTAAATGATACATGTATACCTCCCACACAGACCACCCGGTGGGTGACCTGTCTGGGAGGCTAGGTACTTGCAAAAGTTACATCTGCATTTCTCACCGTCTCAGACCTTAAGTAACGTTATTAAAGCTATGAATGACATGTGTTTAATAAAATTGTTAAAAAAATGCCGGAAAAATGTGCAACATCAAAATAGGTTATAATAATAAAATGTAACACCAACTGCAGAAGTTATAGCTGCATAACAGACAACTGTGTGGGAGGTAAGATCCACCTCCCTGACAGGTCATCTACCAGGTGACCCGGCTAGGAGGCAGATCACTCCAGAAGGCATACACACATTACTCATAGTATTGACATAAAGGTTATACCTTCCGAACAGGCCACCCAGAGGGTGACCTGTCCGGGAGGCAAGCTGCTTACAAAAGTTACATCTACACTTCTGTCCATCCCAGGCCTTAAGTAACGTTTTAAAAGCTGTATGTGCGATATCCTTTGTCAAGTATCTGGGTAATGAGTTCCAAAGCTTTGCACCTTGGTATCTAATACTTTGTAAGCTAAAATTTTGTTGTTCTAGGTCTAGGAATATTGAACTTATTTTCTCCTCTGCGCATGTGACTGTTTCGCTTCAGGGTGAAGAAATCATGCAGGTACTTGGGTGCAATGTTGTGAATAGAGATATAAACAAAGTTTGCCACGATTTTCAGTCTCTCAATGTCCAGAGTGTTCATTTTTGCCTCGGCTAGTAATTCTTCATACATTTTGTTACAGCGTGTCCTTTGTTGCAATATTTCATAGCCAAGAACAAAGATGAGAGCCCATTTTTGTATTCTCTCTCTTTTTGTGTGTGTGTGTGGTTTTTTTTTTTTTTTTTTGCCATGTTTGTTGCACTGCAATAATGCCATACTAAAGAGCAATAATTGAAATTTGAGGGAACATAAGTCATTTTTGTAGATTTATTCAGCAAGTGACTCATTCTGCAGAGCACATTTAGCTGTCTGGCAGAATTTCTTGCATAGATCAGTGACATGTAAATGAGTAGGTAGATATCGAGATTTGATTTATTCTTGACAAGAAAGATATATGAATATGGAGTACTAAAGGCTTTGGCGATGGACATTGCAACAGCGGTCATTACATACGCCAGCTATCCATACGTTAAGTAAGAGTAATAACTAAACCAAGGAGTTAGGCACATATAAACCGAAAATGCAGTCTGGGGTGGCGAGGCACAACTGAAGCATATACACATAGTAGAAATGACAAATAAAATTTGCAGTACTTTCAATCAGTCTAAGAATGTTAACACAAAAAAATGATGCATAGAAAATATGCGTTTTAGCCACGAAGGGTCAGCACCACGATCGTAAATTAAGATGAAATAATAGGATGTTATAGCTTTGCTGTGAGTACAACCATACAAAGTATGTGATCTGGTTCATAGACATAAGTGGACTGTCGATACATTCATTACGTTTACCATGAATAATATTATACATATTCCGATACAGATATATGCAAATCCAGCGCCCAGGCATAGAATGGTGTATAACTTTATTGACTGTACCATAAAAAACAGAATACATGGCATTTTGTCACATACATATATAAAGAAAAATACAAATATAGCAAAGTACACACAGATACAAAGTGATAGATAGCACTACAGTTACAAAATCATAGAAGAGAAAAAAAAGCAACGATACAATTATACATCATAACATATACACACGAAATTTCGACATAGTCATACCAGATATATGATAATCATGATAATGCCCGGTCGGAAGAGAAATATCACAAGGAGTTTCCTCTAATTTCTATACAAGATTTTAAAAAGGGTTCTAATTTCGAGATTAATTCTGTGTCTTGTGATTTCATAATAAATTTGAATTTCTCAAAGTCTGAATATTCATCAAAATCAACGAAGATATCTTGTAATGACTGGAATACAATTAACCTGGGTGAGCAGAGTAATTGACAATTTATTAAGAAGTGAATAGAATGGTGGAATATAGATAAGAAACCAAAGCAAGTGGTGCGATGTAGCACAAGCTCCTAGAACGAAAGTTTGTAAAACTGACTCCTTAATACTGAATTCGATATTGGAAGTAGCCGGCGATAAAGAAAGTGTTATACAAATTGATTGTCTTGCAGGCAGAAAATTTCTGAGTATATTTAAGAATATGGTAGCATGTGCCCGGTAGCTGAGATAACTTCGGCATCAATATGGATAAGTAAGGTTAGAGAGAAAAATTTTAAAAATATGTTTACTGCATGAAATATAATTACACAATGTCTTTAAATAGGATTACTTGACAAGCACTTGTATCATGAGGTGCATTAACCACTATTTAGTAAATTGCTGACTTTTACAGTGAAACTACACCAACATATGGTAGTTTAATGAGCTGTTGGCATCAGGAAGTAGTTGAAGCACACACCATTAGCATGGTAATTATGTTCAAACACAAGAAACTGGTGGGAAACTATACATAACTGCACATATCATTTATAGCACACATTAGTACAATGCGTGCATGTTTAATGACACGCCTTAGAAATATCGTATTTTTAGCACTGATGCCCCGACATATGTGAGCGTGTTCCAATCTTCGTGGAAAATATAGTTAACACCCCATATCATTAATGTCCCGTTACTTTTTTTCGATAATGTATAATTCCTCAGACACACGCTAAACTCCCGAGCATTCATAACAACGTCATGATTCTATATCTTTGATTTGTCCATCTGGATCTCTGTATGCCATCTGATGACTCAAAACCAAATTTGTCGTTTCTGGCTGTTGTAAGAACTATCGATGTGATGCGCCTTTTTTGTCCGAATGGGACTGACAAAACATTTTGGAATGAATGGCTTTGTTTAATTTTACGTTTTAATCTTGCGTATATTTAATTTAATTTGAACATATTTATTTAAACTGGATTGCCCTATAGTACAATGAAAATAATACATGGCTTCTCCAGACAAGGAGAGACGCACGATATATAATACAGAACACGCGGGACAATACAAAGCTATGTCATCTATTCAGTCGAAGGTATTATACAATAAAATACAATGTCTGTATGACTGTACTTATGTATCAGCATTATACAATTGATTCATGTGCCCATTGTAAGATGCATAAGACTACTATTAGATACAACTTGCAAACATTACAAGTAATATACCCGTATTGTCAAAAGCAATATTTAAAACGTAGAATAGGATGGTTCATAGTTAAAATGGAAATTGCAGTTTGCTATTGGTGGTCTCAACAGCGAAACAGTGTAAAAGCAACAATATGGTTTAAGTCCGCAGACAGAGGGAACATATAATTTTTATGACACAAGTTTGGCAGTTAACAGCTGGACCGGGCCATAAAACATCTGTCACTGTGACAAAATATTATACCGTGAAAGAGAAGACTATACTTGAAGGTCACTGATGTAAACTAAGTTCATTTGATTCAAAGGGATATAGGATTCCCAGAAATGGAAATTATCGATAGAGATTAACGGTACTAACATTAATATGCTAAATAGGGTGGATGACAGAGTCATTATTAGTTCCTGTCTTAGCAAATTAGAATTTTGTGTGTGAGAAATGCAATGCGTTGGACAGAATAGTGGTTCCTACCTGTCGAACATTTTAGCAGAACTTATGTGTAGACCCCTATGCTAAGATTTAAATGCTCAGCGGCAGAACATATTTTATTCTATAAAATGTAAAATACACAAAAAAAAACCAAAAACAAAAACAAACAAACAAAACAAAACAAAACAAAAAAAAAACTTTACATGTGTCGACGTAAACTTTAACTTCCTGTTTTGCATTGCATCTTATACTTGGATAACCTAAGCGAAAACTATCAGGTAAATATAATTTTGCTCGGCATGTTGGTGCAAACATTTTGCATGCATCTTTTGCTAATGCCACCCAACAGAGTATGCCATTCACTCTGTAATACTTTAAAGAACAAATTTTACTGCTTATTTTTTGTCCTCAACAAAAAAGTACTTATGAGGAGCTTATCGTTTAGTAAAACAACTTAAACTTTTTTTCAAAGAGCAACCAGATAGACTGGACTTTACGATGACAATTTTCCAAGACAATATTTTGCGTTTGTAGGGAAGCTAGACATTTTTAAGCTCCCCCTTTGCAGATGTGCACAGCGACTTTGAACCTGAATGCCGGATATGTATGTATGTATGTATGTATGTATGTATGTATACATACATACATACATATAAATATATATATATATATATATATATATATATATACATATATATATATATATATATATATATATATATATATATATATATATATATATATATATATATATATATATATATATATATACATATACATATATGCCATGCTGGCCAGACGCTTTATGCTGCAGACCACGATTCTTCTGACAAAGTTATGCAATATGGTCCCATTTGCACGTAATGTAATCTGATTTTTTCATCACATCATGTTACCATTCGCAGATATAAGTTTAATCTCAGCCCACCACCTAGCAAAAACTTAAAACGATTATCTCATGGGAATCACTTGTAATTTGTCTCCTAATGAACATCTGTTTTAATGAATTATGTGTTCTTGCAGTTGTGGATCGTTTTGGTGCAAAGCGGCACTGTGGACCCCAGGAAACATGCAGTGTCCGGCCTGGTGGTGATCAGGTTGGCCGCACTCAACCAAGTGTTGGATCCCTGGATATACATTCTATTTCGAAAGGAATTTTTCGAGCAAATTTACCATTTTATGCAATGGATTCTTGGCAAACAACCGAGTCCTACTAGACCAAGGAGACCGTCGACTACGGCAAGCCTAGACCGAAAAATATTCGAACATGTGCGTGATTGTGACGTGAAAAATAAGAATCGTCTGTGTTCTTCATGCTGCGAAGTTACAGGTCAAACAAATAGGAAACTGAGTTATTCTAGTCAAAGAGCAACTGAGTGCTCTATATACAGGTCAGGAAGCCTGAGTAGTCCCGTGATGCATGACGTGAACGGTAAACCTCTAGCCCTTCATCTGAAGGGCATACTGGAGGCCGACAGAGAAGAGCCCATTTAACATTGTCGACACAAACGATACATTTCAATTTATATTAGTGAACGTATGTCGTTTTACAAAATAAACATATTTTGTTCATTGCAGCAACAACTTACACGACTTAGTGTCAGAAGGCCGACTAAGTTGACATTGCGCCACAATCTGATGGAATTACATGTATTTTACTTCAAACTGTCCATGGATTTCCATTTTGATAGATGTGATAGTAAAACTTAAATTGTAAAATTGGAAACGTTTTCCTCCCATAAAAAGGGTCCTTTCGTTATTCCCATGTCTACTGATTCTACAGATATAGAAAATTAGTGCACATAAACGCCGTTAGAAAATCTGAACAATTTAAGAATTAGAGCATCCCAAAAACTTAAGTACAAGAGACCTTAGCCTCATCTCCAACACCATGATTAAAATCCATTGCACTCTCCTCACAACAGTCGGCCACATTATAGAAAGTTTGTTTGGCGTCTTTCTGTAAGTCTTGATTATCTAATGTTGAAAATATATGTGCGAAAACTATCCCAATTTGAAAGGCCAAATTTGATGGAACTCATCACCATGTAAAAGCTGAAATATTTCTGTTAAACTTGATTCGTTATCATATAACTACTTAGTTTAATGGACATCAAACACCGTTTCCATGTAAATGGACAGCTTTCAAAAATTGTACACATTTACGAACAACGATCTGTATAATGCAATTAATTAAATGCAGTTCTTCATCAAAAGGCAATATTTTCATTTTTGTAATTGTTATGAATATCATCGCTGAACTTTCTAATCAATTAATATCCTGTCTCTATATTTCTGACGTGACAAACGACGTAATATACAACTTATGTATTTTAAATATACATAGAAAAAAGACACAAATACAATGCTTGTTGTGGCGGTTTATTGCATTCGATCCATCTTTTAATGAGCTATATTTTCCATGAGTTGTTAATGACATGGTTAATTGAATATCTGATAAACTATATGTGCACAGTTACATCCTGAAATGTTTCCCTGGCATATGCACATGTCATTGATTTTTGTTGTTGTTGTTGTTATTGTTGTTGTTGTTATTGACTGGTTTGATATCTTTCATTTCCGTACTGTAAATGCCCTAGACTAACATGTAATAACCACACAGGGGGGTCGATATGGGACAATACATTATGTACGTTTGTGGATATCCTTATCCAATTCGTAGTTATAAATGTTTACAAATCTTTACATATCTTGCCACACACCAATCGGTGAAAATGCAACTCAAAATAAAACAGAACATGCAGAAATGAATTTGATTTATTTCATTTCATTTAATAATCCGTTAATATTTCGCCAAGCAACAACAATTTTCATGTAGCAAATTCAGCAAAAGACCGACCAGGAGTTCATTAGCAACCATTAAGCATAACTTCATGCTGTCCGATTAAGTAACGTAGCAAACCCCAAAAATCTACTTATCGGAAGTTCTTTGCTTGGAAACGTAAGAACCAAGGATCTTCTCAACACAGACGTACGGACATGAAGCGGGACAAAAGCATCGGACATCAAGCAAAAGTTTTCCGAAATCAGTAATAAATATAACACAGGGGCTATAGTTGCTGGCACAAATAATATACTCTACATCAACAGGATGTTGTTTGAGTGCCAAATAACAATACATGTATATCTGGCTTTTTCACAATTTGGTCATCGGTTAAAGTTTAAATCTAAGTTTTCCTTTGCGATAATTGCAGAAAGTCTAGCCAAAAGAACTTGTCTTAGAGTTTCATGAAGTAGAGTTTGCTGCAAATAATGGAAAACAGTTTCGGAAAGGCAGATACCAGCACAACATGGATTTTTAATTAGACGTCTCGCGAATAAGTCGGCATTTAAAGCACTTAAATCGACTCGAAGACAATTCATTACGATATTTAGCTTTTATAGGCCGTGTCTCAATTGACCGAACCTGACAGGAAATAGATGACGCTCCATATGTACTTTGAATTTTCATGCTCGCCCAGCCAAGACACGATAATATTTTGGACTGGTTAGATGTTTTTATTACACCCGACACAACTAATGATGCTTTGTATTGAACATTAATTTTTCTATTGTTGCACTATTCCGTGCGGAACAATTGTCAAACACAGGAGAAACATGTTCAAGTATGGGACGTATAAAATGAATGCTTTATTGCACTTTTACACCCATACAGAGTCCATGGCATATAGTATAAAATGAACAATATAAAGCACATGATTATATACACTATATACATTAAAAATCATATAAATACACTAGAGACTGCTTAAACTCATTAAGAACAGGGGGTACGGATTTACGAAATACAAGAGACTGTCTAATGAATTTGCAAATATGCACCGCCACTTCGGGCCCAGAGGAAAACACAGTTGAGGGAGAAAATGGCACTTTGGTGGACTGGAAATGAGTTTTGAGCGTGCTTCGAAATATATTATAATATGGGCAATTTATCAAAACATGTTACTCATCTTCAATGAAATTTTGAGTACAATAAACATAGAATCTGTCCCTCAAAATTCCATTTTGTATCTGCCAATTTTTATGCGTGAATTATGATTGCTAAGTCTTAATTTGATAAAAACTTGCGAAAGCCAAAATATTTTACAGAAATTAAATAGTTTTCCATTCAGTATATTCTTTTTAATTTTCTGTGGGGACGTAATTTTTAAGAAGTGTCAGATGATACCTCTTGATACATAATAGAGAAAAAATGTTGCTGATGTTGATCACGTAAACGAAGTGAAAACTGTCGGAGGAAAATTAAAAGAGGTACAGTTACATCTCAAGGAACAGCCTTTTTTAAGAGGGTCGATACATTTGTTTTTTCCACATATCAGGAAAAATGGAACAGCGAAGCGAAGAGTTGAACAATTTAGTTAAGGCAATATGAATATAATTAGCAAACAGTCTCAAAACCTTTTTTGGAATTCCATCAGGGCCCCCTGTCTTGCTAATCGATAACTGTTTTAGCAATTTTAGACCCTTGTCCTCAGTAATGATAATGCAGTCGAGTCTTTCATCGTTTTTATACTCAATCGCGGGTTGTTCAGAAAGGGAGTCGTTCTGTAACCACTGAGAAGCGAAATAGTTATTTACGCAATTTGCTTTATCAAGAGAATTAATACAGATAGACCCATTTTTAATTAGTGAATGTATAGGTTTTCTTGAGATTCAACCATAAGCTTGCTTCAGAGTTTCCCATCACTGTTTGAGTTCTTTTTTTATTAAAAGAATACATCTGACCGTTGTAAAATAGGCCCGTTTGGCTATCCTGACTAGATCCACTACTTCATTTCTGATGGCTCAAATTTGCCATTGACGTCATTGTTAAAGATCTAAAGGACCTAATTTCAGAGGCGAAGTCAAAACCAGTTAAGGACAGAAGCAATTCTACATCCAATTTACTGCCAAGAACGGACAACCAGAAGCAGCAGAAAAAAGCGATGAGCTCAATTGCTGCTTACAAAGTCAGAGATGCCAACTGTTCCGCATTAGCAGGGGCAGTCCTTGAAATTAGCTGGAATTTTGACTAATTTACGGTTTTGTTCCGCATTGAAACTGGGTATTTTCTTGTATAATTATTGTTAAATATGCTGTGTCCCTGATGTTCTCATTAAAATGTCCCGGAAATGGCATTTCGAATATTGGTATCACTGCAAAGTTTAAGTGATGACCTGGGGTGTACTTTTTGTGACCTCAACCCAGAGTTCAACTGGATGGACGAGACAATAAACACGGCCATGCTTCATTCAGATAGTTTACATGTATCATGGGCCTGTACCCAAACCTTGACACATTGTTTGCATCTTCCTTTCAATACAAATGTAAACGGCCAATCAACGCCCAATGCCATAGATACCAATAAAGAAAGGGGCAACTTGCCTAGAAAAACCGCAAACATCAACCACGGTTTTGGAATTGTAGGGAAACTGGCCACGTGATCGAATCGTGCAAGCATGGACAAAGAATCAGATGCAATCGGCCCGGACACAAACAAAAGCCCTAGCCTGTGCTTTGATATTAAAACACTAGGTATTTCGCTAAGAAGATAGGGCCGAAAACCAGCCAACTGCAACATCAGTTTGACTCAAACACGGTAGTTACAGGTATCTCATTTGCACCACTGAATGAGTCTTGTAGAAGCAATATTGACAGCGTAAATGTCCCAGGAGGTATACATCACACCCTTGAATCAAACTGTCCACATTTTAACACTTCCACATAAGCATGCCAAAAATCTCATTTTATATAATACTTGAATGTTCATATCTACAGATACAAGTTTCAGGAAGCTAAAGATCTGCATGAAAAGGGCTTGATTGATATATATGGTCTGATCGAAACAAAACTGGACGAAAATTTTACAAGTTCGTAATTTCATATTGATAACTTTTCTTTGTACAGAAAGAACCTTCATGACCGTGGCGGTGGTATTTCAACTGATAGACGCTCTGACATCCCATAGGTACCGAACAGACATAAAATATGGCTGACACAGTATTGAAATAATTATATTTGATATTCACATTAAAAAAGAAAAATAGATGATAGCTGTTATTTACCTTCTTCCCTCGGTAAGGGCAGACACACGTGCTGATGCAATAACATATATGTCCTGCATCAAATATAGACGTTTATGGGAATCCTATTGTATTCAGAGGAACAAAGGGGAAAGGTTCTATAGAACATTCGATGTACTACTCTTTATTTCCGGTTTAAGGTTCCATCCAATTTCTTATTTTGCATGCAATAGTAGGAAGCAATCAGCGACAGACAACAGCAGAAATGTAATCAAGAAGGGCTTGCTCCCGGGTGAGCGCCGCTGTTTGCCATTATCTGCCGTTGATCACAAAAGGCACCTACTTATCTTCGGCGGCAGACTGCGGCAGAGAGCGGCAGTGCCGCCGAATGCCGCTGGCTGCTGCCTGACGCCAACGACAGCCGCAGCCTGCGGCCAAAAATTACCATCTGCCATCGAAAATGTTGTACAAGAGCCCAAACAAACATGTAGGCTGCTAAACCTGTCGGCCAAATGTTTTTCAATAAAATATTTGAGGCAAAGGTTTTACACGGGAAATGAGTATGCCAGTCACACACACACACACACACACACACACACACACACACACACACACACACACACACACACACACACACACACATATATATATATATATATAGAGAGAGAGAGAGAGAGAGAGAGAGAGAGAGAGCGAGAGAGAGAGAGAGAAGAGAGAGAGAGATTATAGATTATACATATTATAGATTATAGCATGCTTTGTTGACGATATGAAGTATATCAACGAGCACTGGATGCCATATAGCAGAACGAGTGAGCGAAGCAAACGAGTTCTGCTATATGGTATCCAGTGCGATAAAATTTTTATCTAATGTTTGGGTCGATTTGTTCATTTCAATACACAAAGCAAAAATAAGAACGACATTTGCAGAAAGTTTTACTCCTCATCAACATAATTACCGATGAAACCGGAAGAGTACCGATACCACCGGCACAGTCCCGATACCACCGGAAGAGTACTGAAACATCATATCGCGGCACTGTAGCTTTTAGGCCTATGGTACGGCATTTATACAAGCCTGTTATAGTACTAAAATCGACCCAAACATGAGATATATATATATATATAGTGGTGCCAAAGGTTGCAGGTTCGAGTCCCGCTCGTTCCGAACATACAATATAATCCAAATGCGAAAATAATTGCATGCGTTTGCAATCTCGCAAAAAGTGGCCCGAGAATATAAGATTTTGGTTCAAGAGTGTTACTATTTTATATAGTTACCGTCAAAATTGAGTAGTTCCTATTCAACCTTGCGTGAAATTTCCGCTAGATATAGAACAATATACCTTAACCACATTACTGGAGCAAGCCGATACATTGAAAAATTGTGATATGTATGAATTTACAAATGAGCTGAATCTTCTATCTTATCATTGAACTCCGTGTTAAAACAAAGAATCCTCATCCACTTGCCTCACGTAGGAAGATGGTCAATAGAAAAGGTCAGAATTAGCTCTGAAGTGTGTATTCGCACCAAAATATACAACCGAATACACACAAATTTGGAGGTCTAGAGCTGTGTATTTCCATTGGTTTGCATGTTTAAGTAGCCTTAAATAAACTGGTCACTTTAGTAGCTGTGGTTACATCATTTTTTGTGAGGTATTAAGTCACACATCTAGATTTTCTGTGCGAAATTTGGTGTCTCTATGTGCAGGTGTTTTCAAGTTAATAAGTTGCAATTTACATGTACAATGTAAAGTAATGGGAATACACAACCCTAGCTCTCCAGTGACTGCAGTGACCTCTTTAAGACAAAGCTAGAACCTTCTGTTCTTGTCCTTGCCCATTACATTTGTGTACGAAATGAGGAAACGGTATCATGACCATAGCAGTACAATATATCCCGCTGTTCTATTAAGTGTATCTATGGCACAATTATGCCAAAATAATAACATTCAATAGGTGACATATTAAATATGCTTTCAATGTGAGGGTTAAATATTCGTGCATGTAGAGTGGTGCAAGTATCCAGAATACTAATACTTGTCGCCTTTGTATAATCTTTTCTATCCTGCAGATTCCAAATATTCATCACTTATGTCATGCCCCTGAGTTTCTCTTGAGGAGAACAATAGTGATTATCATGGATTGGGTTTGATAGGATACATTATCAACCTATCAGGGACAGCCGCGGTATTGCTGTCCTTTTCTTATGAAATGTTTCTTTCCTTCCTATTAGCCCGTGGGGGTGGTAAGCTTATAAAGATAAGAACATGAACAATTTAACACAGGGTGATTGTTACATAGGTTTCCGGAACAACATCAGTAATTCTTTAAATGTCATGTGTAACTTGCCTGGCACTGTTGCTTAAAGATCATCTGAAGGTGGGCGTTTTTTATCAAGATGCCAAAGAAAAGACATTTTAATGAGGTACATGTAGGTAAAGTGTGTGCATAAAATAAAATAACCCAAAGTACACATGCATATGGATGAATATTTGTAAATGATTGGACGTTTGCGAAGAACTATGCTACTATCAGTGTCAACATATAGATGCCTACGATTGTGAGTTGCAGTAGTTGTAGTAATCGAAGTAATAATAATGAAGTTTTGAGCTTTGTTTTCCACAAAACTTTCCGTTGTCTTTGTATGGGTTGTACTTTGGGAAGTGATTTGTTCAGTCTAATTTTTGCGAGAAACTCATTGCATTGTGTTCCCAGGTGGTTACAAAAGGTGGATCGTCATCTTAACTTAGAAGGGCAGAATATTTCCAAAGAATTATACCTGTTGATTTGCTGGAAGTTGCTATATTGGTGGTCTTTTAAGACGGCTGTGCTGTGTCAAGGGAAAGAGAAAGGGAATGATACAGCAGTACGTCTCACGAAAGACCCCTGTTGTGTGTTATCACCCACTATTAATAAAAAAACGTTTCGGGGCATCGGCGGTCTTGAAGGGGATCACTGTACTAACATCGTAGCGCGTGGTATATATATATATATATATATATATATATATATATATATATATATATATATATATATATATATATATATATATATATATATATATATATATATATATATATATAATGGGAACACCCTATTAAGACCACTTCAGTCATTCAAAAAGATGGTCTTGATATAGAGAAGGTCTGTTTACAGAGATGCCCTCATTGGAAATGCAGGTGTCTCATGGTATTTTATCACAGTGACCAGAGGTTTTAAAGCACTGTTATACCCGCGTTCAACATAACCATAGTGAAAAGATACATATTTGTATCTTTTTATTTTAGGTTTTGTTAGACGCAATTTAGCTTTTTGTCTTTTTATGATACAATTTCCGTTTTAGCATATCTGTATTAAACTGCCCCATGAGTCTATCGAGACATAATCATGCTATATATATCTGCCAAATTGTAAAATGGGCAATATGAGTATACTCTCTTTCCTCTGAAGCAAACCCAAGCTTCGTGTTACAATGTTTGCCTAGTCCACTGGGGTCTGGCCTTGTTTGACAAGGGCACAGTTTTAGCTCTGGAAAAGGCACTCAGTTTGTATTTGACCGAGTATTGTTGCCATGGTAACATACCGTAGCAAACTAGGGACCATAGCCTGCTTTTGGCTAAAGTGATAATGATCAACTTCCTAATTGGTGTCTCAGTCTAGGGGCAGGGTCACAGCATAATTCCTTTACAATAAATAAAGCCTGTCAAAGAAGAGCATACGAAGTGTAGTACAGGTAACATGGATTTTAGTTTGCTTCGGAGACAATACAATATCGTTCCCATTAAAAAGATTTACATGTTCAAAACAAACAATATTGACCTCTGAAGCTAACTAGACTAGTCTTAACCTGATAAGCCGACAATTTACGTGCTGATTGCGAAAATCCGGACAGCACCGATTATCCAAAACAGGAACCTCACCTTTGGCTTCCGCAGTAGTGTGTGCGCTAATGTGTCAATTGAACTTAATTTCCTTTAAGCCATATTCACCTTTGTCATGGCTGCAAACTAGGGAAGTACCGCATACATGGAGCTTCGTTTAACAAAGGCAGCCTAAGAAACACATGTAATTGGTCCATGTTAAATGTCAGCACACCGGCCCTAACAACATTCCCAATTTGTTTTAGGTGTCTGCTTGTTCCTTTTGAAATTACCTTTGTGGAGAGACCAGTAGACTCCCTCCCTCCCCCCCGCCCCCCGATGCTATACAAAATAAATATGAACTTGTCGCTATACAATTGGCTGCGTATTTTATTTCTTCACCCCCATAGCCTCAGTTTTCAAATCCCAAGACTTTGGAATTACTTGATTCGGAACTTTGGAAGTCCCTTGAATCGAATACAAAATCTTGTACTTCGTTTTCGACTTTCCAAAGAAATCTTAACAAAGGCATCGAAAAGCCATCCCATTACTTCTATCAAGGAGTCAAGAGGAGAGCTAGAAAAGATTATTTGCTCCATACGAAATCAATGTGTGTGTGTATCTTCAAAACTAATTGGTATGACAATGTACAATTGATATTTCAGTACTACGGCATATTATTAGGGTACTTCAAGTACAACAGTGTATGATCTGTACGACAATGCTATGGCAATGTACATTAGAAACTTCAATACTTAGTGTATGATCGGTACGACAATGTTACGACAGTGTAAGAGGAGTACTTCAGGACTTCAGTGTATGATCGCTACGACAATGTTACGACAGTGTATAATGGGTACTTCAGTACTACTGTGTATGGTCGGTAAGACAATGATATGGCAGGGCACAACAGGTTCTTCAGTACCACAGTGTATGTAACTATTATATATTTTTTGATGACAGAATCAAGCTTGAGACTCTATTGCATTTTTAATTTCTCTCACCAGGTGTCCTCACCAATCAGACAACTGAATCTGTCTCGTGTGCATACTTTTGAAGATATTCAAGATGTGAAATTTCAAGTGCCCTTAATTTGCACAGTTCAAATTTGTGCAACCTCCGTTACCAATTCATCAGATGCATACTCGTCCATAATATGGGAGCAGAAGTTGGAATGGCATCTTTATTATAGCTTTGGAGTATTCAAGATTTTAAATTTCCAATGGTGTTACTTAGCATAATTTTAATTGCTACAACTTTTGTTTGAAATTTGTTAGGTGCGCAAAGATCAACAACCGCTAGTAGAAGATGGAATGAAATCTCTATCTCTTATACTTGTGACGATTTCCAAGATTTAAAATTCCAAGCGCCCCAAATTTGCATAATTTTAAACATATTCATTCATCTGGATTAAAAGGCAAAGCTCCTTCTATGGAGGTACAATCATGCCAAGTTTGGAGTTTCAATGTAAAACAGTGTCAGAGAAAAGTGTCGGACAAATTCACTGTTGAAGAAAGAAAGAAGGAACTTTAGGGGAAAAAATCAAACTAGAAAAGAAGATTTGCTTCAAAGCAAATCTGTGTGCCTTCAAAAGTTGTAAATATTAAATGCTACAACTTTTGTCCTTTGGTAACTGACATTCCATTAAGCTTATGGCTGGATGAAAATTTCAAATTCCAAATGACCTTGACCTTTGACCTTTAAGGGTCATATGTAAATTACAAACACGTGTAGTCTTACAATTGTAACAATTTGAGCCCAACATGATCAAAATTGGATAAAAATTGACCGAGTTATGGCTAGATATAAATTCCAAAGGTCCAAATGATCTATATCTTTGACCTTTAAAGGTCACATGTAAATTGCAAAATATGCAGTGTTACAATAGCTACAATTGGAGCCCAACTTGATCAAAATTGGATAAAAATTTATTGAGTTATGGCTACATGAAAATTTCAAAGATCCAAATGACCTTGACCTTTGACCTTTAGAAGTTACATGTAAATACAAAAAATGTGCAGTTTTACAATAGCTACAATTTGAGCCCAACATGATCAATATTGGATAAAAATTGACCGAGTTATGACTGGATGAAAATTTCAAAGGTCTAAATTACCTTGACTTTTGACCTTTGGAGGTCACATGTAAATTTTTAAAATGTTCAGTGTTACAAACATATTAAGTGATATATTTAATATTTTTCAAATGAAATGTCGCACAAATTTTCCTGTAAGGAAGAAAGAAAGAAAGAAAGAAAGTACGATAGAAAGAAAGAAAGAATTCCTAAAAACAATATGTCTGTGTTGGCACACAGTCATAAAAAGGTATGTGTTGACACCAAAGAGGGAAGATTTGATTTCAGCATGCTTCGATGCACACATAAAAGGCAGGCTCCCATTTAAAGCCTTTGTGCTTTTTTTAGTTCAACATGTAAACAATATTAAATCGCGAACGCGAACCAGATGTTCCGTGTAGGGACTTTTATATAATATTTGTTTTTTACAGACAAAATTTGAAATGATTTGAACTTATTTCTTAGTGCACCAGTATATATATATATATATATATATATATATATATATATATATATATATATATATATATATATATATATATATATATATATATATATATGTATACCACTGATCTTACACCATAGGTCCAGGGTGTCCGTTTTAATCTAACTACATGTACGTGAAGTGCAGACATAAAGCTTTCCGCCAACTGTACTATGGTATATCGCACAGTTAAAAAGTTTTGTTTTTTGTTTGTTTGTTTGTTTGTTTGTTTGTTTTTTTGTTTTTTTTTTTTTTATTTGTTTGTTTTTTTTTGTTTTTTTTTTCTTCAAAAGACAAGGTATTGTACATAACAATTTGTATGTGCACAGAGCGGAAGGTAAGTCTTGGTCAGCTTTTTTTCTCAATCGTGATATGTTACAGCAGGTAAGTTTTTCCCGCTGTCGTCACTCCTGTTCGTCAACTGAAAAATATGTGGACAAAATATTGATAAAATTCTTTAAACGGCAGTATGTGCAGAATGTGCACAAGACTATCCTTTGTGTCCGTGTCGATTTCAGGCATTTAACCTAAATGTCCCTGTATTAATATGTTTGCAAACGCTAAATGACGCGAAATACATAGGGCCAGTCGAAAGCCTTTTGTGGGATTCTTGCTTCTACTGCGGCAAGCGACTAGTTCAAGTTCATAGCGTGCGATTGCGCACAGGGCCCAGCTCTCTCAACCACCACGTACATATATTTAGGCATGGTCTGGTCGATAACCCCAACTGCATTTGCGGTAAAAGGCGTGAAACGGTCAAACCTTTTCTGCCTGATTGCTCTCGATATACATTATTAAGGCCAGCCTATCTCAACATGTTCCACCCACATGTATAATGCAGCCAACCGTAAACAATATGTTATTCTGATGTCCTCCGGCAACCATGGAAGAAAGTGAAATCCTATTCAAAACATTACATGCTTTCAACCAAACGATCTTGATCACGTCGTTCTGGCTTCCCTTTCTCACCTTTCACCTTATAAACTAGTGGGCATATAACCGTATCCTAAACGTAGTTTTTGATCTTACATGTCACCACAGCAAGTCAGCATTACTGCACAGGACAATGTATATAGCGTTTATATTATCCACCATCTTGTTGATGAAATTGTGAAATTCAGTTGATGTACGCGGAGAGGAGTCCATTTTCACTTGGTGATATAAAATATGTTTATATCATGTCACTACAGGGTAGGATTTTTAAGTGTGGTACGGTATATATTGCCCCCACTCCAGGCGAATTAAGAGGAAAATAAATAATAGGCAACCAGCTACAAATACTAACCCTTGTAAATCACCGAGTCCGTAATCTCGTTTTGTTATTAACTTATTGTAAAGTCTTATGTGTTCTGTAAATAATCTCCGTGTCTCATTGTGTCTGGTGAATCGCCTTTTGCAGGGAAATCTAGTGTATATTGTTACAAGAACGTTAAAAGTAAACCTTTGTAAAACGTACGCTCCTGTGCAATTTCTGCCACATTGCTTGCACAAATTCTATTGTTTCCTTTTGTTCAATGCGCTCCAATGTCCTTACCTATGTTGTTATCATTGAACGGTCATGTGTTGGAAGCTGCTGGAATAAAGAAGGAATACCATGTGCAGTATGGGCAACATTACTTCCACATGTATATAGGTCAGACAATGACAGGTTAGCTTATGGGGATTAAAGAGATCGGACTACGGAATCGGGTGATGACTACTAGGAAATGGTTCTGGACAAAAAGACACAAGTACAATTCGTATGAAAATATTCACAATAGTAAAACTAGTGCAACTGGTTACCAACCTGCCGATCTTTTTGACAGGTTTGTTGTCCCTGCCAAATGTGGCACAGGTGCACATAGAAATAGTAGGTACAGGGCAGTCGATCCGTTCGTCCATCCACTACATCCATTTGGTCCAATGTATAATGACCTGTTTAAAATAGAATAATGACACTTTTACCACAGATGTTTCCCTTCCGGAGTATATGCAGTTTGGCTTGATGTTGACTCTGACCTCCTTTCAAAGTCACATGGCCGCTAAATGTAACAGGTATAAAACGGCCCTATATCTCACGAACCACCTAAGATAGACTGATGCAATTTACACTACACTGTATCCTATGATGCGCATGTAATGTGTTGTTTCTTGTTGACTTTGATCTGTGGTTACAGAGCCACTAAACCTGACTTGGAAGCAATTACAATCTGTACCTTATCATACATACATTGTGTTAAAAGGCATGTGGCAGCGTCGCATGTGCATTGACCATAAGGTCTTTGAACATCGTCGCTTGTGTCATAACCTTGACCTTTTCTCAAGGTCACCGGTATCAGAAGATCACACAGCCGATAGATGTCACTTTGAAGCATAAACAATCGGTACAGTATCATACTAAAAAAGTACAACATTTAGGATATGTCCTAAGTTGAACATTGGCGGTATTTTCAGGATACACATAATGCATTTGATTTCTTCTGTATGAAAAAGGCTGGGAAAGACATAACAGAATTTCAGAAATTTGAAGGATATGGTTATCAAAGTTCAAAACAGTCTTTAGAGATAGAATTTATCGTTCAAATCCTACATTAAGAATTTTCATATGGTGAATTTAAAGTAGTCTAAAGTTTCAAAAGCGGTCAAGAGCTACAAGAGGGATTGTGATCACTAATATTGACAAGACAGGTAACAATTTTGGGATCATCTTTAAAAATATCATCTGGATGTTTTGAAAAATGAATTTGGCATAAACAATATTTCAGATACAAGAGGAAATGACGTATATAAATAATACAAACAATCCATTGATAACTTGATAGATACACATCAAAATGAGATGAAAGGGATTTTAATACCGAAATTTCTGAAGAGGACTCCTCTATTCCACTTTTGTTCTGGATATCCAAATTACATAAAAAAAAAAGGCTTTTAAAATCTAGATTCACAGCTGGTGCTTCAAAATGTACAACAAAACAACTATCAAAGCAGCTATCATTGTGTTTTACTGCAGTTGTGAATCATTTGCTTATATACTGTTACGCAATTTCTAGACACCGTGAAATTAATTGTGCTTTGAGTATAAGTAATTCTTCCGATTTTCTGTCTAAAATCAAAGATTGAAAAGCAAAAAATATCAAATGTTTTGAGTTTTCCACACTGTCCATAAATCTATCCATAGATATAGTCGAAACTCTCTTTCAGAATTAATCGGGAAAATGTTTACACATAATGGTAAAGCATACATAAATATGATTTCATATTCAAAGAAAGCATATTGGTGGCATAATAAATAATAAAAAAGTGACGTTAAATCCTACACAGTTGAAATGTTGATAGATGCTACAACATATACTTTGGGTAATTTTGTTCAATGCGGACCATTGGATTTCAAGAAATAAAAGGCATTACAATGGGTAGCAACTGTTCCCCATTATTTGCTGACTTATACTAGACCTCGCTTGAATTTAAGTATATGGATAAGTTGAAGAAAAATGACTGTATTGGCTACAAAATTAGCAACCAGGCAAGATATATTGATGACATTGCTTGTGTAAATGTACAAAATTTAAGTGAAATTGCTAAGGAAATTTACTTAAAAGATTTCCCTTTGGAAACTAATAACACGCCGTATGCATAGTAATTTCCCGCCAGAAAGCACGGGTTTGACGCCAAGCGATCAAGGGGGACGTCCGGGTCACATCACTGTCACAGACAGGGCCATATGTTCATTTCTCACAAAAGTAGCGGTTTTTTTTACTTTTTTGAGAAATTTAAGTTCACAAATGCCAAACTGGTCTTCGTTTAGCATTTTCCAAGCCATGTATAAAGAAAAAATCCCACCTGCCTTCAATAAATATTCTGTATTTCCAAAATATTAGTAATATCCCGCTTGTCCCCACAGGCGCCATCCTGTATGACCATATCCCGTCAAGCGAGACTAGGCAATCAGGTATGCAGTTGTGGCGGGAAATTAATATGCATATCTCCTATTCAGATAGTATCAGAGATGTGTTTAATGACTTCGAGTCACTAATGACACGTTTTGCATTGAAGTCTATCGCAAAATTGATGAGTTTAACTTTGCAGTGGTTACCTATCCTTTCCCTGACAGTAATATGTCGGAAACTATTAGTTATGTTAGATTTCTGTCATAAAGTTTGAGATTTGGTCGTATTTCTTTTAATTTTATGAATTTGCATCGAGATCCAAATTTATTTACAATAACGCGAGTCAAGACGATTCCAAAATGTACTTTTGATCAAATATTTCTACAAATTTTGCTGTATATATCCTTAGATTGTTAGAAAGTTTGGCTTCAATAATTTCAGAGATTTTAGACTTACCTGTTTTGCTAATTAATTTTTAATTTTGCCATCATTCTGTTTTGATATTCATCTTTCAGACATTTTAGGCTAACTTGTTTTCTGTCATCTTAACCCCCAGGGGCTATCAGTAGCAAACAGCTACATAGGACAGTTACAACCTTGCCTGATTGTTTTTGATATCGGCTCAAGAAAAATCATATTTTGATAACATTTTCTTAACTTAAAAGCTAATGACTTTCATTCTCTTCTGACTTGCTCTAAAAATTTGCTGTTAATATCCATAGATTGTTACAATGTTTGGCTTAATATTTTAAAAAATTTAAGACTTGCCAGTTAGCTACTTAATTGTATCTTTTAGCATCATTCTGTTTTAATATTCACTTTCAGACATTTTAGGCTTACATGTTTTCTGTCAGGTTAAACCCAAAGGGGCTATCATAGCAACCAGCTACCAACGACAGTTATAAGTTTGCCTGATTGTACTTAAAATCTGGTAAAATTATGTTTGATAGCATGTTTTGGACTTCAATGCTAATGACTTTCTTTCTTTTCTGACATACATAAGTGCAAATTTACTCAATGTCAAAAAATTACTCAGATTTGACAGTATTTACTGAAATAACACAAACTCGACCCATTATGTTGAAACATTAACTCAGGCTTGGCAAGGAAATAGAGCTTTATGGTTCGGAAACTTTCAAGGTGAGAAGTAGGTGTCATCATGGGATTTGTTTTACATCTCTGGTGCTGGATGTCCATTGTTGTAGGGCTTGTTAGGATTCCCCTTGGTTTGTACAGGTTGTCTAGCTGCAGCAGATTATTTTACAATCACTGTGACTAAATATATTGCCCCAGTTTGTTGTTGATTCAGTTTTACACTGGCAGGTGGTTTAAGTAAGGTAAGCTCTCCAGCTAGAAAGGGTACATTGTGGTTCAGGGGTAAGTCAAATTGTTCTTATGTGAATTTGTATTACACAAATTTAGTAACTATGTTTGGTTTGACAGGTATTCTGTATTCATTATGAAGCTCTGCATTTATAAGCAGAACTTCATTTATTTAGCTAATTCCTGATTCTCCACATTCATATTTATTTATCATTAAGTGGTTTGAATTTGCTGAACATTTAGCTTTGACAAGGAGCTGCTACTCAGAGAGACATGTACGGGTACAAGCGCAGAAACATGTTCTGAGTAGTTACCCCGCTGAAGACCCTTTAATTTATATAGGCTAATATAGCCTTTGTCAAAATTCTACAGAAGAATATGTGCAATATGGTCAATAGTACTTCCATATGCATAAAGTTAAGAAAGTGGCAGGTTAGCTTATGGAGAGGTTGGACTGCGGAAAAGGGTAATGACTACAAGGAAGTGGTTTTGGACAAAAAAAAATACACACACACAATGCATTCACCACATGAAAGTTATATGCATCATCTCCCACGCACTGACCAGACCTTTGAGTGGCACATCTTGTGCGTAGAGTTTGACCTTTTTGCAACGTCACTGGTATCAGAAATTTATCTACATCAGCGATAAATGTATGAAACTATGACAGGAGGGACTGTCAACTTCAGAGTCCCTGCATTTGAAATTGATTAATTTATGCAAGCAATAATTTTATGAGTCGGTGTTTTTTGTTTGTAATCCCTGTCATTTCCTCTGGTAGTGAGAGTATGTAGCATTTAGATATAAGGCTATCTTGGTGAATCATGAGTTCTTTGCGATCGGCATTTTTGTTTGTTTGTTTAATTTATTCAAACGGCATTAAGTATACATGCAGTGTATTGGTAAATTATTATTAAATAATTGATAGCCTTTCGGGTTTTGGATTGGGTTCCAGACTATGTTACACAAGTTTCTGAGTCACGTGTTCTGTACCTGTTTCACCTTCCTCTGCATTCTTTGTGTGTTAACATTTAAAAAGAGCGCGAGCCTTACATATTACGCATTGCTGCCATTTACGTCTTGACAGGTGCGACCGATCGATTTCTACCTGGGGTTCCGTGGTTTCGGACCCGCCACATGGGTCTTGTGTGTCATGTAAAGTTTTAAGGTTTTTCCTTCGGCATTGCACATGTAGTGAGTATACATAGTTGCCGTATTGCCAATTTTTATATCCAATTTATTGGTCGCTTTTGGTATTTGTTGCGGACTACAAGTCCCGTTCGTGTAAATTTACGAACTGCGTAATTGCTTGCAGAATATGCACTCTAATATGGTTTAGGCCTAACGCCGGTTATCTTCGTGGACTGCCTGTTGTCCGGGATCTGATGATTGTGGCCCGAGTGTTTTTAGTAAGTAATTGGGTATAAGTATTTTATGACCAGCCATTGCAATGTATATTCCGCAAAGTAGACTACAGTAAAATAAATCTAAGTTTTCCTGAGTAAAAATATATTTATATTTTGTGGATGTATATCGGTTGCTTTAAGCTTATTGAATTTATATACATAGCATAATTTGTACCTGAAGAGTCTCTCGGTTTAATATTTCCATGCTACTTACGTGCTTCAACTCGGGTAATTTTTTCATTAGTTAATCTTGATATGGTATAATGAAAGACGGGTTATTCGTCATTTGTTATTGAGAAAGAATATAAAAGTAAGAATCTTTATTCACGGTTCCTTTCAATGTTAATAATGTTACAGCTGTAATCTGCTGGTGCGGGAACTGCTGGTGAGGGAATTCACCTATTGGTGCAAGAATGTATGGTAAATCCCTAATGGTTATCCCTTTCCGGTGAGGCGTAACGGGGTGCGCTCTGAATTGGGAACCACTGATGTACAGGGTATCTCGCCCAAGTGGTATGGCAGGAAAATAAAACTCGTCGACTCAATTTGTTTGTTGTCATCCTTCGGGCCAGGGCAACTGGCCGGCAGCGTTCACAGGGACTGTGCAATGTACCTTCATGTTACTCAGCTGTAGGCATGTGGTGCTTTCATGTTACTTATGTATGTGCAGCATGGCTCGGTGTTAACATTCGCTATCTTTTTTTAGATATATACATTAAATTTTATGTTTTCATGGTTTGGCTGCTCACAATTAGATTAAATGTGATTCGAAAATTTCGAAAAGGAAATTTCCACTCAATCATTATATTTGTATTCTAGTATACATGCTTTGTGTTATACATGGTTAAAATGATGATCCACGTCCCCGTCGTGGTGCTGGACAACAGGATGCACTTGGGCTCCTGTACATATACTGTGTTTGCTTGCAATATGCCCTTGTACCATTTATACAAACTTTTTCCACTTTTACATTTTGTCATATGTACTTGCTCTAAAATAAGAACGAGTCTTGTTTCCATCAAAGTTTAGTGGATATAGATGCAATACATGTGGCAATGCTTCAGATATAACGGGGTCTCTTCATGCGCATCAAAATGGGTCGGTATCCGGCAGATAGAACCAGTGAAGAACTTTTGAAACTAATTGATCAATTCAAAAAATGTGCCGATGAACTGCATGGCACCAATAGGGAGTTTCACCAGCAGGCATGCATCCCTCCTAACTGAGAAGTGCCGATTAGTTCTAGAGCTCGACACGCTTAACAGAGACAAAGAAGCAACACAAGAGAAGTTACATCTTTGTCAGGGACGTCTGGCAGCCATGGGTGCCCATGATCAACATGTCGGCCTAAATAATGATGAAGGTCCAATACAACATGCGCGAGATACACTAAAACACAGAGGGCAGTTATGAAACTAGATGATTCTGACAATAAGAACTCAGAACTCAGAACTCAGAACTCAGAACAGTTTATTCAATATGATATGAAATGGGTTACATGAATTTCAACGTTTGTAGTGACAAAGTGGTAATTAAGCAATAACCAAGAACTCATAATTGAACTAAATGATATTAGGATGACCTTGGCTAAGGATTCTATGATCCGCTATCGCCTAGGCCACCTTTCGGTAAAATTGTAATTAGCAAACAACTGGCAAAAATATTAAGAACAGAGATTAGAAGCTTAAATATACAGGGTAAATATAAAGTCACTTAATTACCACAAACATAACAGTGTGCAACTGTACAAGTGTCTTTATATTGCTTCACGAAGAAAAGCTTTATGTAGGTTGCAAAACCATATTTTGTGCACTTGCGGAGACCACACTGTCAACCAGTCATGATCTTTTTTACAGTAAGTTTAGCATGTGCTGTATTGTGTATTCAAATTAATGAACGTTTACAGATATTAGTAAATTGAGAGTGCTTTAGACTTTCCACTTCACGACAGTCAGAATGTGTTTTACTTGCAACGCATCTCACTTGAAGACAATAGATCTTAAGCAAATCAATCATGGCTTTTGTTCGGCCATTTCTTTCATAACATAAGAAGCTTACAGACGTAATTTGATTAAAGTATTGCTTTCCCAGAGACTTCATTTTCCTTAATATTTTAATTTGGGAAATGCTATCCCAGAGACTTCATTTCCCCTAAGAAATGCGGTAAATGTACTTAAAATCTAAAAACCTTAAGTAAATAAATCTTTTCTTAAAATTCCCTTAATGAAAATTGTAATAATGCGACCTGGATGTGAACAAGGGATAATGGGTCAGGTTGGTACTTGTTTTGTCTGATCTCAGCAAAGTTGCAGCTAGTCTACCATGACGAACGTCGGAGGCAAATAGTATCTTTAGGTATCAAATGTCGTCTTTCTGAAAAAAAACCAGTATACATAGGCAATTCATTCGTCTGCAATTCATGCCAATTCTGTGAAAGTGTCTAAAGACTCACAGTAACAGCTGTTAATGTAAGCACTTGCAATAATTGGTGGGATACTCGCCAGGAACAAAACCCACAGTTGTGTCATACTGCAGCATATGAAACAGAAATAAGTACTCATCAGCCAACAGAAATCACTTCTGGTAATACAACCAATGAAAACAAATTGCCAGAATCAAAGCCAGGATCCACATCCTCAGCTGCTTCCTGCTAAAACACAAGCCTAAACACAAGCTTTCTGTTGTGAAAGACAGTGATACTTTCATTTCCATACTTGCCATCCATGACAAATATGCAGCATGTCCAGATACACTTGAAAACCTGTGTACGTCTGCATTTGTTGCCAATTCCACATGCATCATCACACTCACAAACACAAGATACAGCCCCAGATGACTTGGTTCCAGATACACAAGGTCATTTTTGCAATTGGCAAAATGCTGAAGCAAAAGACACCTTTCTTTACAAAGTACCATCACATCTAAAAGAAAAAATTGATGAGGGAGCATACTACCAAAAACTTTTACTCCTGTACAAACAAGGGGTGGGGTGAAATTGAACATAAAGAAAGGGGTTCATATAGGCTTTCATTTAAACTTCATGACGCAGCACTTATACCTGTCATCTAATCATATGAATCATATTACACCGATTTGGAGGAAGTCCTGAACAACTTTGATCCTGGTGGTATGTCCTATGCACTATAAGTTCAAACTGCTGCTGAAATGCAGCAGGACCATGAAAATTCTGGCATTGTTAACACAGATGATGATCATTATTATTTAGACCCTCAGAATATATTGGACCAAGAAATTACACAATCACAAAAAGAATTCCGCCAATCGAGACCCTATACCTTGACCTCCTCATATCAAATGTCAGGTGATCAATACTACAACCGCACCAGATCACTCAATAAAGAAAGAAAAAAAAAGACTTTTGTTTGACTCCACACAAAGCTGGGCCATAGAAACGAACATTTTACTTGCTTAAAACTAATTTTTCTCTATAATATTTCCATGCATGGTGCTAACACGCTAGCTCATCTCAACAGGGCTTTGAAAGTAATATATGAAGGCTATCACGCTGTGTTTGCTGGTGTGGCAATGATGACAGTCGATGATTTCGTTCAGCTGAATCCCGTTGATGGCCAACCAGTCTTCAAGCCTTCGTTCTGAGGCCATGCAGCACTTGCAGGTTCATTGTAGGCACACTTTTTCAACCTTCATGTGCTAACTGGCATTGTAAGACAGAAGAATGACCCACTTTCCGCTGAAATCCACAGCCCTGTACATACAGGCAACATAAGTGATGATGATGTACAGTGCCTCAACCAATTTGATAATTCCAAGATGGACTCATTTCTATCAGACACAGTCTATGTCTATTTGACAAACAAGCAAGCATCGGATTATAATATATAACAAGACATATGGCAAAAACACACTGAAAGTATGTTCTTTACACAGAATAAAAGATAAGGGATACATTCTTATATCATTTAACAAAATTCATGCAAGGAATATGTACTTTGTGTGTGCCTTTACAGTATGATTGGTTCCAACGCACATTGAGCTTTTGGGCTTGAGTATATGCTACAAAAGGAGCATCAATGCTTCAGCAGTCCAACTATTTCCATACACCTCTGGTTTTACGCATTGCTGATGTTAATCCTGAATGTTTTCTCCTCTTTATTAGGAATGTCTAACTTAGAAAAAACCCAAAATGTGACGTATCATTCATCCTTAAGTTAAAATCGACGTCTCCGTTGTCACAGTAACATGACAACAAATGAATGTTCTCAATTCACGGTAGGGCCTACCGCTGTAATGGGAACGTTTTTACTGTCAAGGTACCATAGTTCTACACTGGGATACCAGAGGCATGATGTAGATATAGTCTTGCGCCACCATGCTGTGACAGGAGAGTAATTTTGTGAAATAACGGGAGGCAATAAGTACATAATGGCATTAAATATTAGCAATTATAGTAGGGATCAGATGTTAAAATTATCAATATTTTTTCATACTATTCAGTGGAAGGAAGGAAGAATTAACAGTTACAGATTACTTGTGTGACTTGTGTAATTATTCTAAAATGAAAACACATTTGAATATTTTTTATTTACATTTAGATTGACAGATTGATATTATATATATTAATAGGTTTCTTTCAGGAAACAGTTATTATATTGTGTGCTGAATTGTATATTTGTTCTAATAACAACAATACAGGAAAAGCATAAATCTTTTATACATGAATCAGGGACAATTTTTTAAGGGTCAGTAATATTATAGTGTAAGTATTTGTGTGTTGATATGTATTTTATTTGAATTGCACTAAAATGTCATAGTAAATTAGATACAACGTATATAACCCGGTATTTAAGTTTTGTATTCTATTGTTCAATATATAATGTTTGTATATTTTTAATATTACCTGCAAGAGTGAACTTTAGGGGGAGAAGGATTGTAGCGATCTAATATAGGATGAGATAATACACAAGACATGAGGCTTGAATCCCTTTTTAAATTCAAATTTTCTTATTTTATGTGCGTTGAAGACTGCATTTATTCACATTTCACGCACGCATGTATATAAATATATATATATATATATGGCATGTGACTTCCTTTTTAAATTGGCGATAGTCGGAAGCACAGGTTTAAATTCTTACCCTTGAAATTCGGACTGTAAGTCTTCCCTTTAAATGAAATCTCCTTATCCCTATTTGTGGAGGGGGTAGGCTAGAGGAGTTTTGTGTACTGGTATGTGGGTCATTTTATCTAACGTACTTGCATCACGGAAAACCCTTCATTTTTCGTGCCAGCCACTATTTGTGAATTTTCCTAATTTTCAAAACTTGGATGATGGCAAAATGATTACTTGCGCCATCGTGATGGCCTTTTTATAATTCAGAGATAGTTTTAAAATACCGATGAATTTTAGAAGGTAGTTAAAATTGCTAAATTCATGATTATCTGTGGTCTATTGACTTTACAGTTCGTGAGTGTTACAAACTATTGGGGGGGGGGGGGGACAGGGGAGAGGGAGGGTCAGGCAACGCTGTTCTTGGTACATATTATTTGCATTAGTGGACAGGAACATGTAACTTTATGTCCTATTCCCTTTCACCAGTTTGAAGGATTCTGACACAAGTATAAAATTGTTTTTTACCACAAACATATAACTGATATGTATTTAAGATTTGATGGAAAGATTAGTTTGAACCAAATTGGAGCGAGAGGATTCTAGCCGTTTCTTAATTGGTGCTAAACCATTTAATATTTGGAACACAAAGCCTATCTTTCGTATAAAAATAATCAATGCTGGTCACGATATCATACTTGACGAGTTTCTGAAATACATACATACAGTAACATACAACTATGCGACACAATATTTTCAAGCTCAAATGTTTAGTGAAAAAGGGATTTTCAACGAAGTTATGATACAAAGTTTTACAATTTCCCTGTCCACTGTTCCGGAACCAATGAAGTTCCAATCAGGGCAAGACAAAATATCAAAACCCAACCCTGGGTAGTTTCGGGTTTTGGGATTAGTTTTAGATGGACATACAAGTTTGAAAGGAGGTATGTAGTCACATGCTGAATCTACTAGCAAGGTAGACTAGACCAGATAGAAAAATTCCAGACCTCTGTGTAATGACTATGTTACTCTGGATCCGGAAAAGTGTGCGTACAAAATGTTAATAGATGATCAAATAGTCCTCAATATCCGAATATTCAGTTAGCAATACTTATTTCACAGAATCAAAATGTTCAGTTAATGTACACTTAACTTTGTGAGCCCACTGTAGTTATTTTGCAAAAGTAACAGCAGATATGCTTATTTCAGGCATATTTGGGACATTAAAATTAAACACAAGAACATCACGACATGATAACTGTTCTACTCTGGATCTGCAAGGGCATTATACAGCATGGTGACAACTCAAAAAGTCCCTGTCCACATCCAAATGTTCTCTTAGTACTCAGCGAGACATGTACGGGTAATAGGCTCCGAAACATGTTGAGAAGTTACCCGTTGAAGACCCTTTAATTTACTTGGGCTGATACAGCCTATGTCAAAATTTTACAGAGGAACGTGTGCAATATGGACAATAGTTATTCATATGTTTATATGTTAGACAGGGACAGGTTAGCTTATGGAGAGTAAAGAGTTCGGACTGCGGAATAGGGTAATGACTACTAGGAAGTGGTTCTGGGCAAAAAGACACAAAAACAAATCTACCCACACAGATTTTTTTTCAGTTAAAGTGCACTGAATTTCTCAATCAGAGCCCGGTGCTTTTTCTACGAATTTCTGTAAGTGTGTTTATTACAGGCGCACTTGGGGGTACAGATAACTGTCTGCATAAATGCCCCCCCACCCACCCACACACAGAGTACACGTGAAACCATTTCTAACATAAACCACAATGACATCACTGCACAACCGGAACACAACTGGAAAGTTTAGGTGGCTCATTCAGAAGACCCGCTTGGCAGACGTCATCATTAGGACTAAAAAATAGCCTTTCCTTGCAGGTCTTTCCATTGTAAGGTCAGCACGCTTTCTCTTCCCGTCCCATTTACCCTTGAAACGGCTTGACCTTCGCACTTGCCGAGGTCGTCATCTCTGCTTGATAGTCGGTAACTACATACCTTGTTGCTAATTGATACCATATACTTTGTCCCGTAATGTTTGAAGCAGCCACGACAGCACCACTCGCATTATTTTCGGCAGCACGTGCAGAGCTACATCAGGTGCTACACAATTTTTTGTTTTGTTTTGTTTTTTGCTGGGGCCCTCAATCTGTTATCCCTCGTATATGTTGGCATCCAACGATTCAGCCCGCCCATCAACTTCCCAAAACAGTTCTTGATGTCATTCTGTAATTTTTTTTTTGTTTTTTTGTTTTTTTTTGTTTTGTTTCTCTCTGCAGGATCAAAATCTCTTGTCGGACCAGTTTTCATTCATGGCGGAAAACTCATGATCAACTAATACAACTTCATCCATTTACCGAAAAAATAATGTGTTTCAGCTGGGCCATCCTACGTCTCAACGGCAGTGTCCCGCACGTTGTTATTGATAATGCAAATCACTTTGTCACTTCACTTGCACTGCTGAATTGAGCTAGTACAAAGAACGCTTGGTGTTTCAGGTCGCATAATATAAGATCCTACGCTAAAGCACTTTGTGAAACGACATAGTAGTGTCGTCTCTGTCAGCATCCAGTAGATAAAACTTCTACCCAGCATGTCTTGGCGCTTTAATCAGATGACGACTTGGGAGTTGAAGCTGTTTATAAAAGTTAAATGAACATTGCTTACAGTAGTGTTCCATATAAAAATACATGCTGTTCTTTCTATTAACGTTGCTGCCCAAAAATTCATAAAAGCTATCAAATGTAGTCTGTGTTGTTATGACTTGGCTTAATTTATAGAAGCTTATCTGGAGAGACCAGGATATAGGACAACAGTCGATAAAAAATTCCATATCATTGGCCTTAACAGGTCATTGTATACATGTGTGGCCTACATGGCGGGAGAAATGGACAAAGTTTGTAACACCTGGTTTGAATGTCTGCGGCGATACGAAAGAAATTGTAACATGAAGACAAAACAACAATAAACTTCAGATTTAAGAAGTGATTTGCTGGGGCCTGTTCTTGTAAAACTCCACATTGAGTAAAAGATGGGCGTTTCAAATATAGCGAGTGACCTGTTCTGTTACTTTTCTTGGATCGAAAGTACCGTAACTATAATAAAAGGTGAAAAAGATCCCAGCAAAAAGGACACTTTTTCCCGATAGGGCATCCCATGCAATATGCATCTCACTAACGAAGGTTAGCATACGGGGAGGAGAACATTCCACCCAGTCCCAATGCTGTCATTTCTAAATTATGTGTAGGCCTATTTTTATTACATGATGAATAAATACATCGTCATAAGCACACATTTACGCATTAACTTTGAGCTGCTCCTACTCTGTAACAACAGCAGATGCTGTATATCCTTAATTTTCGAACAAAATCATCACCTGGTTTAGTTGACGGTGACTTAACAATACGCACAAATATAATGTAGTGGATGATAGAACATCTGACATATCACGATGACCCTTCTTTTTGTTGTACTTACCTCCACTCAATTACCTCCCCATCATGTTTGGTTGTTTGGTTCATTTAATGAAGGAATTACACCAAATGTTCACAAAATGTTTTTCACGAAAATGCAATGTTTACTTTTGGTTCTGCGTTCCTATGATTGTTACCATGGTCGATAATAGATGGCGCGGAAATTCAAGTACATGTGTTCTCCCTGTCCCCCCTTGCAGCCAATACTGCGACAACCAAATGTAGCAAAGTTACAGAACTTATCACGTCATTACTCCACAATTATTATCCCAGTGTCCCTAACACATGTCATGACCAGTCGATGCAAGTGCATCCATAGCCACACTTGGTAAATAATCTTCCCCGCAACCATTGAACCAGTGTCAAGACACTGTGTCAGTGGGAGTACTAGGCCTAGAACTTAAAGTAGGCCTACCCATGCCATGTCATCCAATTCCTGTTTTTTTATTATCAATATTATGAGAATAGGCCTATTTGGAAGGTTTTAACTAACAGCGGTACAATATGCACACCTACGGCCCCCCAAATAGGGCCCCGCTCATATCAGTGACAGTGCTTGTTAAACTTTCCTAAAAGAAGCATGGCGTTGCCGTATGGTGGCTCTTGAAGCCAGGAAGGTGCTGGCTGTGGCATTTCTGTGTAGATTCTTAAAAATTAACTGTGATATATAAGCTAATGTGTGTATATATATATATATATATATATATATATATATATATATATATATATATATATATATATATATATATATATATATATATCTTCAACTGTGCCTGTTCACATTAAAGAAATAGAGTTGTACAGTTCCCTGTAAGGTGCAGATTCCATAGATTTTTAATGGAGCTCCTATATTGTATATAAGTTTCATCTATCTTGAAGTGTACTTTAATTTTTTACATTGTAAATATAACGATGATAAACATTTATTTTCTACATTGTAAACCAAAAATGCACGATGTACTTGTCCTTACGCTTTCTAGAGTTTTCTCTCAATGAGTGGTTTATCTCTAGTTATAGCGCGGGGGACAAAAATTATGGTATTGATGATTGTTTACACCGGTTGAAAGCAAACTTTAAATGGGTAAGATACTTTGACACATCATGGAATAAACCCTGTTCCATCGATGCCCCCGTTCTAAAGGGGTAGCTTTCCTAATAAAATTATTTATTTATTCATTTATTACTTACAAACCATTGGCATTGGGTGCGGAATTCGCGATTTGGTATTTTCAAGCGGTAGCATCCAAAATGTATGTGTGATTAGTGTTGAGGGAAGGTTAATTTGTCAAAAGAATGTAATGGACAATATATATGTATATATACATGGAGCTATGAGAAGCCTATTGATGGTTGCATGCGCATGTAAAAAGTAAATTTCAAATGGTAAATGGATGCTGTTCCACGTACGGCTCAATGCTGAACGTAGGTACAGCCCTACCACACACAAATCTTTACTTTGTAATATAGACTGCTTTTTGTAATATACTTGGACGCATCATGGAATAAACCCCGTTCCATTGATGCCCCCGCTGTAAAGGGGTAGTTTTCCGAATAAAATTATTATTATTATTATTATTATTATTATTATTATTATTATTATTATTATTATTATTATTATCATCATCATCATCATCATCATCATCATCATCATCATCATTATTATTATTATTATTATTATTATTATTATTATTATTATTATTATTATTATTATTATTATCACAAAACAGTAAATTCTACAGTGGAGGGAGTACGCCAGCAAACGGTAACGACATTATGAACAAAAGCGATAAAAAAAACAAAAAAACGGGTGAATATTGGCCAGTTCATCCCGTTTTGCGCGAAAATTTGGGGATTTTTAACTTGAAACCATATTGTATTAGGAATTAAGTATGGCGGGGCATTTATTTTTGCCAATACATAACTCATGAGGCGGTGAGACGTACTCCGTCAGGCCACTCGCCTATCCGGTCGCCATCTGACTTCGATCTCACCGCTTCCTTCGTCATATTGGCGGCAATGAATACCACGCCACACTTAATTCCTAACGTATCTGATGATAAAGATTACTTTATGCTGGTATTACACAAATTATCATCATAGTATTGCTCACTTGAAAGTGATGATACTTTTCCACCATCCTCAAACAAGTATGATATATATATATATTTATTTATCTATTTATATATATATATATATATATATATATATATATATATATATATATATATATATATATATATATATATATGTGAGTAAGTATGTATGTATGTATGTATGTATGCCATACGTATGTTTTTCCATGCGAATTCGTACATATTCACACTTACACACACTAATATATATATATATATATATATATATATGTATATATATTTATATCTTGGGTGGTTTATGAGCAGAATTGTAATCCTCAGACCGTCTTGTGGGCAGTTGTTCGGTTTATGGGTAGTTGAAAATTGCCCATAAATCATGTTTGCCTTAAATTCAATGCGCAACCTAAGGGGTTTCAGACACGTATAAATTAGCAAATCTGCCGAGATGTTATGGGAAGCTATAAGTGCCCAGAAATTGTGGTAAGCTATACTTGGTATATACTGCCAACGGTTCGGTTTGAGGATTATAATTGACCCGCAGACAATGGGCATGACCAACAAACCGGCTGTAGGACCAATTACATTGTATATTTTTTGTGGGCAGTGTATAATTGCCCATAAACCACCCAAGACATGTATGTATATATATATATATATATATATATATATATATATATATATATATATATATATATATATATATATA